>JAATLQ010016579.1:0-162362 GCA_013421005.1 Heliconius erato x Heliconius himera | reverse complement strand
TGATACAATCAGTGCTACAGATTGAACACGAAAAGGATACTACAGTATATCTTACAACCATACCGGTATACGCAATACTATTCAGTGCAGGTGCACTCATCATTTTATTACAATATAAAAAGTATAAGAAAACTACTGTAAAGAATAAAGAAATTTTGGAAAATGGAGATAACCCAGAAAGTAATGAGAAAGCAAGTTCTCCGGCAACTTTTTCACTCAACATTTTCAAATAGTTGCCTTTCTAGGGGTGGAGGAGTTACGTAACCCTAATCCCACGAACATGCTGACGGATCAAACTGATGGAAGGTTCCCAGGCGACCGCTCCGCGATTTCCCCGTATTAGCCTTTCAATGCCCCATTGTTTTAATTTTTATTAGTTTATTAATTGTAATACATTTTTTGACACTCTTTATTCCCACTTCGATTAAAGCAGTCCTTAGCTTTAAGATATTATTGTAATAATTTAAAATTAATAAATAATTAATAATTATTCGGTTTTTTTTCAATCTCTTGACTGCCGCAAACGTAATTAATGTTTAATTTATTGATAGTGATTTTGTTTATATTTCTTTAACATAACAATTTTAATAATATGCATTCTTTTTCACATTATCAAAAAATATATTGTTTTTTGTAATAATTCAACCTAAATTCATGAAAATGTCTACATTATACCTGTCAATTACATAATGATCAAATTTCGATTTCCCAATAATTTTATGTTAATAGATTTCATATAACAATAATTTTATAATACATTGTGCAATCGGATGCTTTTTTGTCAGCTTCACGCCGTATTTCGCATGTGGCAGGGTGCCTACCCTGCCACATGCGAGAGGGGAACCAAGTGCTAAAACATTACACTTTTCGCCGAATTCTGGAGGCATTGTGTGTTGATTTGCGGAACTCAACCGCCGCGTTTAATTTCGACACCAGAGCAAAGAAACAAAAATATTAAATATTTCATCTCTTCGAGTGGGGATCGAACCCACAACCTATCACGGCTATAGTCACAGGTTTGTTCCCCAGCACCACTACTGGCCTCAAATAGTAATTGTATGCTTTATATACTAATAATAAATTCTACAAAAGTGATGTTTCTGGTAAAACACTTTTCACCTTGTACATAAAATCAGCTTCACGCTGAATCCCGCACACCGCAGGGTAGGCAGAGGGAACCTACTGTTAAGACACTCCGTTCCCCACTTTCTGCTGAATTCCTGAGGCATTGCGTGTTAAGTGGCAGAACTCAACGCCGTGCTTAGCCTCGACACCAGAGCGAAGAAATGGAAATATAAATTAAAGTAAATATTTCATCTCCTCGAGTTAGGATCGAACCCACAACCAGTCGGTTTTACAGTCACACTTCGTGCCGCTGCGCCACGACTAGCCTCAATCTTGTACATGAACTTTCATTTTAAACAGAGTAACCAATTTCAAATTTTCATTCTGCCTGTTACATTTTTATTAGGACCACCGCCAAAGTACTCTCGAGTCTCGACTTTTTCGTACGGAGCAGACTTTACTGACTTTACGGACAGACTTTTTCTTACTTTTCAATCTTACTTTACAAGAAAGTGCGACAAAATAGAAGTTTTATTTAATTTTAAATTTTTAGTGCTGAATATATAGTAATATTTGAATATTATCTATGTATGTATGCATGTGTGTATATGAGCGTAGAGCAGGGGCATAAGTGTGTGACTGCAAACGCGACTGGTTGTGGGTTCGATTCTCACTCGATGAATTTTGATGATTTCGATGAATTGAATTATTATTATTATTTTTTTTTCATTTATTTATGTACCACACAAGAAAGAATGTACAGAAAACATATAAAAACAGAAAGAATGTGTACAACGGATAACTTATCTCTAATAGATGTTAAGAGAAACAATTCGGGTGCGGTATTTAAATATCACAGTAATAATAATAAACCTACATACAAATGTACTTAATACACGTACATAAATAGATACATACAAAAACAAAAATATATGATATGAAGAAATATGTATATATATATATATATATATATATATATTTTTTCATTTCTTCGTTCTGGTGTCGAGGCAAAGTGCGGCTGGTTGAGCTCTACCACTTAACACGCAATTTCTCCGGATTTCGGCCGAAAGTGAGAAGGTGGCCGGAGTGTCTACTAGGCTCCCTCTGCTTTCCCTGCTGTGCGCGTGATACAGCGTGAAGCTGTTTTTTTATTATATATGTATGTATGTATGCGGAATTCCTAAGCTGTAAATGCCATATATAATATAGAGAATCCGTTTGATGTTCATTTGGAACAGACGACGGTGGAATGCGGGCAATTAGGCGTCGTACATAGTTGGAAGCACTCAGTGTGTGAGAGAGGCGTGATCAACGACGTAGCACGGTAGTATAGACTCGATTAAAGCATTAGGTGCTCGGCCAACTGTTGATAGATTATCTACGTTGTATAAGTAAGTTGTGTTTATAGTTTTAGTGGTAGTATTTTGCTTACTAAATTATTTTGTTCAAAAATATAATTCATAAACTTTTGCTTCTTAGGTGATTTTTAGGGTTCCGTTCCTATTAAGGAAAATATAAGATTACTTTGTTGTCCGTTCATCTGTTAAGAGCCTTTATCTCAGGAACGCTTAGCGATATCGAGTTGAAATTGAAACCATATACTCAAATCTACGATCCCTTGTATTTCCGAAAAACTCGTATTTCCATATTTACTTAAAGAAAAGGAAATTAAAATTAATACGGTACTTCCGGTTGACGTATAATTATAAAATTTGGCAGAAAAAAAACTGAATACTATTGTGGTTACATTTGTGGTTTACTCAAAAATAATAGCCCTAAAAGGGGGGCTAAATTTGGTATTGATAAAGCCGTATTAATAATAAAGTTCAAGCTAAGCTTGTATTTCAGAAAAGCCCGAGACCTCCGTCACTCAACACGCAATGCCTCGAAAATTCGGCGAAAGGTTTGGAATGGAGTGTCTTAACACTAGATTCCCCCTGCCTGCCTTGCTACATGCGGGATACAGCGTGAAACTGAAGATAAAGAGCGAAGGCATGTATGTATTTTTTACAATTGTTTAGAACAAATACTGCTTTAAAAAAAAAAAGTTACATACCTAGACATAATAATATGTAAAAACACATTAAGAAGAAAAATATAGAAACCCTACAAAGTGTATGCAAATGAAGGAAATGTTTTAAGGAGTGTAAAGCACTTAGTGCGGCGAGCCGTGAACTGTTATAAGTGAGGTACGACTTTGAGTTAAGACTCAAAGGCTGCACACCTATAGCTTGAATATGCAAGCTTGTTCGTGTTACTGGGAGGTGATTAACATCGGTAATGAATAGATAAATAAAATAAAAATAAAAAATTAAATCAGCTTCACGCTGTATCCCGCACACAGCTGGGTAGGCAGAGGGAACCTAGTGTTAAGATACTCCGTTCCCCACTTTCCGCCGAATTCTGGAGGCATTGCGTATTGAGTGCCGGAACTCAACGCCGCGCTTTGCCTTGAATACAATAAGTAAATATTTAATGTAATTTATCCTTGAATGGGGATCGAATCTACTACCAGTCGATTTTACGGTCACACTATGTGCCCCTGCGCCACGACTGGCTTCTAATGAATAGATCATTTGGAAAATTTATTTTTTTATTAAGTTTACACTGTGTCCCGCGTATAGAAAGGCGTATTCTTCTTTGTGTTACAGCTATATATATATATATATACAAGAATTAAATTATAGTGAGTTAATTAAGAGTGAGTGTGTTTATTAATAGTTAATTATTAAGATATAATCCAGCCAGTCACAGCCAAAAATTGTTGGTTTTAAAATGTTTATATATTAAGAAGCAATTGAGCAAAAATAATGAATTTTTCAATATTTTACAAGCTAAGATAAGTTAATAGTTAATATCTTCTATATTAATAAAATTTCCCAATTTCATACATGTACATAAAATTATACAAAAGGGTGCTTCATATAATATAAACAACTTGCGTTTCCAATATTTTAACTTGGCTAGAACACTTGCGAGTGTCTTGACAACTGTTCTTTTATTTTATAAATATATTTTATTCAATAGGAACTACGATAAATAAAAATTTACATAAAAAGGCAACGATCGATACACGCTTCAGGTATTTCTCTAAATCTATTTCGTTTCGAGGCAGCAGTAATTTCAGAGGAACCACAACCGACAGGTCTTGCACGTTGGGATTGGCATTTGTATTAAATTCCCGTGCGGTCTCACATAATGCAATCAGTCTCCGCATTGTGCTGAGGCCGAGGTTGTATTCGATTTAGAGGAAACTTTAAGATTTTCTAACATCTGCAGTAGTCACTTTCAGTATAATAGAAATTTGATGGGGCGGAAAAATTTAAAAAATATTTCTAGATGGTTCTAAGAAGAAGAACAAGAAGAAGAATGTGGTAAACTATCAATTTTAGATTTTTTTAGCATCACGTTGCTTGTATCCCGAACACAGTAGGGTAGGCAGGGGGAACCTAGTATTAAGATATTAAGTTCGCTATTTTCCGCCGAATTCTTGAGGCATTAAGTGTTTAGTGGCGGATACCAGAGCATATAAAATAGAAATATGTAATATTTCATTTCCTGGAGTGGGGATTAAACCCACAACTTATCACGTTTACAGTGACACTCTGCGCCCGTGCGCTCCGACTGTTGTTCGTTGCATTTGTTACCCTCAAGTTTAAGGTACAACAAAAATACGTAGATTCCAGTCGTGGCGCAGCGGCCCGAAATGTGACTGTAAAAGCGACTGGTTGTGGGTTCGATCCCCACTCGAAGAGATGAAATATTTACTTAAATTTATATTTCTATTTCTTCGCTCTGGTGTCGAGGTTAAGTCTTTGAGATAAGAAACTCTTTGTGATAATTATCTTTATATCTTGATAAAAAAGATGACTTTGTATGGGTATAATAATTTATACATATAAAGAGCCTTGATCTCAGCAGCGCTTGGAGATATCGAGTTGAAATTCAAACTACATTCTATATTTACGGCCCCATGATTTTCTGAAAAAAAATTCTACATTTACTTAAAAAAAATGATATGGCCGTTTATATCGCAAAAAACGCCTATACTAGACCAAGATACACTATCAAAAGAATCTAATAAGGGTTGACCTAGAATTATGAAATTTGGCAGCTAGCATCTACAGGTAGTACTAGTTCAGGAAAAAATGAGAAAACTATACATTTGTGGTAAAAAAATAAATAGGGTCCAATTTAAAGCCAGTTCAAGTGAGGTATCAGATGAAAGGGCTTTGGCTAAGCTAAGCTTGAATTTCAGAAAAAGCTCGAGATCTCCAATTTCTTTATTTAACCCTCGGTGGGCGTGCCTGACTCACAGTTGTCCAGTTTTTTCCAGTGGGAATCGAAACCACAACTTAACGCAGTCACACACTCGTACCCCTGCGCCACGACTGACCTCTTTCCTACTTTTTATATAAAATTACATATTAAATATTCTTCACATAAAACGAAAGAACAACAGAATCACTATTTAACGTATAAAACAAGGACGCCGTTTCAAGGATGGAGTGGCAACGTAGTATTGTTTCAATGGAAGGTCAAACGTCTTCGCTCGTAATATTTTATGCAAATGCGTGTTCGCGGCCATGGATGGTGGAGATAGCGGAGAGTGATGGGGGAGATCGGGATCAGGACGGAGCCATCAAAATAAGCGCCTGAAAGAATAGTCGGGACGCATATTGAATTTGTAAATCTTTTACGATCCGAACCGAATGAACACGTAAAATAAATATTTTATTCATAATGTTACAAATCGATGTTCTAGTTTGTTTTTTTTAAACAGCTTCACGCTGTATCCCGCACACAGCAAGGTAGGCGAAGGTACCCAGTGTTAAGACACTCCATTTCTCACTTTCCGCCGATATCTGGAGTTATTGGGTGTTGAGTGGCGGAAATCAACGCCGCGCTTTGCCTCGACACCAGAGCGAAAAAATGAAAATGTACATTTAAATAAATATTTCATTTCCTCGAGTGGGGATCGAACCCACAACTAGTCGAGTCGGAACCACGACTGGCCTCAACTTACTTACATCTTTATAACTGCAAAAATTCTTATAACATTATATATTATCGATTGTTAAAACTTTATAATTTTTATTGCTACTTTACTGACAGTGTGTTAGAACGAAACAAAGTTTGGTTCTTTTAGGGCTTGAAAACTCTCAAAGTGGTCTGTCGACTGTCTTACTATTAGATTTCCGAGAAGATGTAACATAAAAAGGCTTTCAAAGTTAATTTTTATTTTTTTGTCCTTGTTTTATTCGTAGCAGACGTGTATACATAGATAGATATTATAGATGAGAGATTTTATATTCCTGCTGAAGCAAATCACAAAGAATATTCAGGAAAAGTATTTTCAGTATGCCGAGAATACGAAGTCGGTGTTCCGGGTAAATAATATATATCTGTAGAGTTTCATATTTTCTCGACAACATTGAATTTCATTCTCGCAGGAAAATAACGCTTACTTCAAAGTTAAGAGGAGCAATCTACACAAAGATGTAAGTTTAATACAGAAGTGTAATACGAGAATATGAAGTCTCAATTTCGTTTCATGTTTCACTTAGTCAACAGTTCTTAGAATTTTTATTATATGAAAATGAAGCCGTAAAATATAGAGAGACGCGGACAGCGTAAATGTTTTTTGAATAATTGAGCTTAAATGCTTTGTATTTATTTTAAATATTCATTCATTAAATAAGGAACTTAAAAAAATATTAAGAAATACTTTCTCATATTACATTTATTTAATTTAATAGCTCTTAGATGCTAGAAGTATAAATTTGGAGTCGGAGGGGGCCCAGGGGCACAAGGATGTGACTGTAACGCAACTGTTGTGTATTAGATTCCCACTCAAGGAAATGAAATATGTATTTAAATTTATATTTTCCTTTCTTTACTCTGGTATCGAAGCAAAGCGCGGCGTTAAGTTCAACCACTCAAAACGCAATGTCACCAGAATTCTTAACCTTAGTTCCCACTGCCTACCCTGCTCTGTGCGGGATACAGCGTGGAATAGATTTTTTAATACCTATTTAAATAATGTTCTATAACCGATAGGTTCAAATAATTCTATACTCTCTGTCTCAGCATTACTTTCTTCTTTCTTTCGTTTCCTACTTTCTACCCAATTTTCGAGACATTACGTGCTAAGTAGCAGAACTTAAAGTCACGCTTTGCCATTCAGCAAAATCAAAACTACCAGAGCCAGAATTTCCTTCTCCTATCATCACATAAAAAAAGAAAAAGATACACAGTATTTCTTATTTTCTCTTTAACAATCGCAAATACACACAAAACTTATTATAATATATATTATTGTTATTTCTATATAAAAAAAAAACAACAGATTTTACGATCACGCAACCCCTTCAGCCGACGAATCCATTTAATAATGATGTATTCTACGTAGGAATAATCGGCTTAATATAAAATGGCTGAGAGCGCACGAGGCAATCTTTCCTGCAATATATCGCGTTAAGAACACCACGTTTTCCTTATTTTTATTATTATTAACTTGCCTGTTCAATGTATATTGGAGGAAGTTAATTTTTTGTAACGACTTTATTTGAGGTTTTGATATTGTTATCGTTTTTGCATATGTTTCGCATTATGAGTGAAGACAGAGATAAATGATATGATAAGGGTGTTTGTGGGTTTGATATCCACTTGGGGGAATTCATTATTTTTATTTCTCTGTTCTGCTTAAATAAACACGTCACCAAGAAGCAGTGTCACATTTAAAAGTCATTCTATATAATTTTGGTGGGACAGCGAAGACTTTTGAGTGTCTTAACACTAAGTAGATTTTACAGTCACACTTAGTGTCCCTGGGCCACGACTGGCGCAGGGGCACAAAGTGTGACAGTAAAATCTACTAATTGTGGGTTCGATTCCCACTAGAGAAAATGAAATATTTATTTACATTTATATTTTCAGTTCTTCGCTCTGGTGTCGAGGCAAGGTGCGGCGTTGAGTTCCGCCATACAACACGCAATGCCTCCAGATCTCGGCGGAAAGTGGGGAACGGAGTGTCTCATCAACACTAGTTTCCATCTGCCTACCCTTCTGTGTGCGGGATGCTGATTTAATTTTTTTAATTTTTTTAACACTAAGTTTTCTCTGTATACTCTGCTATATGTTAGATGCTATGGATATACCAGTGATAAACTTTTTCACATTTTGTTGTATGAAATTATTTAGTATTGTGTAATTTACTGGTGTGAAATAAAGATATTTTATATTACGTTATTTATGAATTGTAATATAATCTATATATATAAAAGGACTTGTGCTGACTGACTGAGGTAAGACGCACGCAGAGCCGTAACCACTGATGGTAGAAACATGAAATTTGGGCAGATGTTTATTTTCATATTCTGGACATCCACTAAGAAGGGAATTTGAAAAATTTTAACCCTAAAGGGATGAAATAGGGGTTGAAAGTTTGTATGGAAAAAAAATTGAATCTGTACCGATTTTTATAAAATTTGAAATTCGGACCCTTAAAAATATTTAATTGAACACGTGTTTCATGGTTTTTAAGAATTCACCCCCTAAGGGTTCAAATAAGGGGTTGAAAGTTTATATGGAAAAATCTTTAAATTGCCACCGATTTTTATAAAAATTTAAATTCAGACTTAAAAATATTTTATTGAACACGTGTTTCGTGGTTTTTTCAGAATTCACTCCTAAAAAGCGGGCGAAGCCACGCGCGCCCTCTAGTAATCTATATATATAAAAGGACTTGTGCTGACTGACTGAGGTAAGACGCACGCAGAGCCGTAACCGCTGATGGTAGAAACGTGAAATTTGGGGAGATGTTTATTTTTATATTCTGGACATCCACTAAGAAGGGAATTTGAAAAATTTTAACCCTAAAGGGATGAAATAGGGATTGAAAGTTTGTATGGAATAAAATTTTAATCTGTACCGATTTTTATAAAATTTGAAATTCAGAGTCTTAAAAATATTTCATTGAACACGTGTTTCATGGTTTTTAAGAATTCACCCCCTAAGGGTTCAAATAAGGGGTTGAAAGTTTATATGGAAAAATCTTTAAATTGCCACCGATTTTTTTAAAAATTAAATTCAGTCTGTTAAAAATATTTTATTGAACACGTGTTCAGTGGTTTTTTTAGAATTCACTCCTAATAAGCGGGCGAAGCCGCGCGCGCCCTCTAGTTTTATATAATTTATTATAATAATCATCATTTTCCTCTTAATGTATTTTTAAAGACGTGGATTTATTTTTACAATTTATAAGACAAAATAATACATTCAAACATATATTTATCTTTTTCTAGGTAAATCTTGAAGTTTGATATTTCTTACTCTTTATAAGCGCGCAGGTTGTGGATTCGATTCCAAATCGGGGAAATGAACTAATTTATATTTACAGTTCCTCTAGATAGAAGAACTCAACAGAATTCGGTGGAATGGGGGAACCGAAAGTGTCCTAATGGAACCAAAGAGTGTTCTGAACACTAGGTTCCCAGGTTCCCGCCCTGGAGGGTGGATGTGAGGGATTCAGAGTGAAGCTGCAGAAACAGAAAAGTTAGTTTAAATAATTTAATATCAATTAAAAAAGTAATTAACGTCTTTTAGCATGTTTTTAAGCTTTAATGTTGAAAGCAATTAAACTTATAGCTGTCCCATATAATGAGAATATCATTTTAAAATCTTTTTATAATTAATATTTAACCTCATTCATATAAGTTGAATGTACTGTAATTAAAAAATCAGCTTCACGCTGTATCCCGCCCACAGCAGGGTAGGCAGAGGGAATCTAGTGTTAAGACACACAGTTTCCCACTTTCCGCCGAGTTCTGGAGGCATTGTGTTTTGAGTGGCGGAACTCAACGCCGCACTTTGACTCGAAACCAGAACGAAGAAATGAAAATATAAATGTAAGTAAATATTTTATCTCCTCGAGTGGGGATCGAACCCACAACCAGTCGATTTTACAGTGACACTCTGTGCCTCTGCGCCACGACTACTGTAATTACTTAAAAGCATATACTGATATAATATTAAAAATAGTCCAAAAGTTAATTGAACTCTTTGCATGTATTTCATACATTACTCTATAAAATAGGCCTACTTTTATTATGACCTAGCTACAAAATAATTTGGGGCTATGTGGTTTTTATTTACAAGTAAAAAAAAATTTTACTGTTGACCTACAATTGCATTGAGTGTGAAAGTCTAGAATATGTTTCTTTTTTCAGCTGCTTTCACGATTTTTACCGCATATTATACAGTACGAATAGGCCAGTCGTGTGTGAAACTGTAAAGGCGACAGGTTGTCGGTTCAATTGCCACTCAATGAAATGAAATATTTATTTTGTTTTGCCCTCTGGTGTAGGATCAAAGCGCGGCGTTGAGTTCCGCCGCCCAACAAGCAATGTGAAAAAAAACTCTACAACAGGCAGACGGGACATAGTGTTAAGACGTTTGTTTCTCATCTTTCTATCCAATTTTTGTGATATCGCGTATTGAAATTGACAGAAATCCTTAGGAAAAAAGAAATAATTTAAAAACAGAAATAGAAATAATTTAAATATAATCATTCCAATCAAGTAGATGGAGCCCACAACCCTCGTGTAAACATTCCGACGTTATACCCATTGCTCCTATAGATATATAATATGTAAAAAATTAAATAAAATTTGATTATGACAAAATGGATATATGTATGATAAAGAGAAGAGTTCTATGTTGAATTCTCATTAAGGAAATATATTTTTATTTATAATTTAAAAGATCTGTACATAGTACATTAAAGTAGTTACAATGTAGTCCCTATGTATATTCTGTTTGATCCTTTAAGTAAGATCGTATCCGTGAAAGTAAACGTGGTATAAAAAAAATAAAAGCGCGCAACTATTAACTCGACAGTTGTGGGTTTGATTCTCACCCGAGGGAGAAAAAAAATTGGTAATGAGGCAAGCCGTGGCGTTATGTGCCGTCACGCAGTGCCTCAATGCTAGAATGCGGCAGAAAGTAGGAAACGGTTCCTAGGTTCCCTACCTAACCTACCCTACTATGTGCTGGATACAGCGTGAAGCTAAAATCGAGATAAAATTATATCTTTTTTGGTATAATACTGTATATTTAAAAGAAGATTAATGTATAAATATATTAATTTATATATGCTTTCTAAGTGAATTATTATAAAGAGTGATTGATAAAGTTTACTTACATTCAGCACACGCGACACATTTAATACCAATGCTAATTTAATTTACGACGATAGTAGGCTTTTACGACATCCCCTTACTTAGTTTAAGTAAAATATATAAGAGTTATTATGAATAATATACGAGGCTTAAAATTATCAAGATTTTTTTAAACGTTTTTATTTATATTTATGGAGCTATAAAAATATATATTTATCTTTTATATATATCTCATTTTAAAAAATTGAGTGAAGTGTGATTGCAAAACCGACTGGTTGTGGGTTCGATCCCCACTCGAGGAGATGAAATATTTACTCAAATTTATATTTTCATTTCTGCGCTCTGGCATCGAGGTTAAGCGCGGCGTTGAGTTTTGCCACTCAACACACAATGCCTCCAGAATGCGGCAGAAAGTGGGGAACGGAGTGTCTTAACACAGGTTCCCTCTATCTACCCTGCTATGTGCGGGATACAGCGTGAAGCTGATTTATTTTAAAAAATTTTTTAGCTTCACGCAGGGTGGGCTGTTCACGTTTTTTGACTCTTCGCCAAATGCTGGAGGCATTGTGTGCTGAGTGGCGGAACTTAAAAGTAGGATGAAATAAAAATGTAGCAAATATTGAATTTCCTCCGAAAGACAATCGAACCCACAGCCTGTCGCGATTGTATAAGCATGCTTATGCTTCTCTTTTTCTTTTTCATTTTCTAAATTTTTATAAATTCAAAAGTCTTTATTTAAATTTAATTTGATCAGTAATACGTGGAATTTAAAAAAAATAATGAATATTTAAATTACGCGCCTCTTACAATCCTATTAAAAAGGCAAAATTATAATAAATTTTATATTTAAAATGTCAACATTTATAAAACAAAGCAAACATTTATCCCGAAAAATAAATCAGGGATGAATACGATGTAGGTTAATGTAATTCGAGTGGTTTATTCGTGGAGCATATTTTTACCATTGTTATCCCGGTCTCGACCCCGGCGGCCATTTTTATTTTCGTCCCCATATATTTCGTGCTCGACCGTTGAAATGGCTAGTTCTGTTGTTTGTATTAAATCGGCATACCTGGAATTGAGGGCCGTGTGTTTGGTTTTAGTGGGAATTGCCTGTATGTGATACCGTTAAAGCTCCGTAGCTGTTTTATCTATTTATAATATAAAAATAAAATAATAAATATTTTCATTTAATATGCATTTCTCTACAAACCCGGGAAACTAGTACAAAAATAACATAATAACATATTTTAACTCAATTTTACGTTTACCGCACTTTACACTCCACTCCTTAAGCCAATTCCGTTGCCCACTTTTCGCCGAATTCCGTTAAGTGAGACTTAACGGAACTTAGCGGAACTCAACGCCATATTATTAAACATTTCATTCCCACAAATGGAAATAGAACCAACCGCCACGACAACCTGCCGCCTTTACATGCTAGTGCCACTGCGCCACGAATAGCCCATGCTTAACGATAATTATCTCCTAATGCTAGTAACTCTTAGATTAGATTGTAAATTCTTACGAAAATCTTAGTTGAGGATGTTTAGCAGTAGAAAAAAGAATTCATTAGACTTGATTAATATAGTATAAAACAAAATTTAATGAAGCCTCTCTGAAATAATTTTAGTCGCGTCTTAAAAAATTATACCCCTTAATTTGCTACTAATTTTGCCTTCTTGAGAAAAATTTGTATAATAAAAGATAAAATATTTAAAATTTTAATATAATTGAAGAGGTAAGCGCCTGACTTTTTATTTTTTCTATATTTTTTCTTCGCTTCGCCCTGATCCCGCTTTTAGCATTGAAGACAGAAAAAACCTGGAGATCTGGTGTTCGGACATCTCGTTCCACGTTAAGATACTTCTGTTCCCCACTTTCCGCCAAATTCAAAGGGTATTGTATGTTGAGTTGCAGAACTCAATGCTGTGTTTTGTCTCTTTACCAGAGCGAGGAAATGTAAATATTATTGTATTTTATTCCCCTGAGTGAGAATCGAACCCGCAACCGTCACGCTAACGCGCTTGACCTCATACCACGACGACCTCATCTATATGCGTGTATCTATATTTACAATACAGATAAACCATTAATACAAATAGTTAATAATTCACGATGTAACCTGTATATAGAGGTGTAGGCAAAAGGAACCTAGTGTTAAGTCACTCTCGCTTTGTGTTGTTACCACAGCGAGAATATGTAAATATTTATTATACCGAGTGAGAATTGAACCCGAAACAGTCGTGTTAACAATAAAAATCTGTGCCGATGCGTCACGACGGCTTCAAAGTATATTGATGTATTATTTATTTTATTAAGCTTAGATTAAAAAATGACAATAAGTTATATCTAGAAAAACCACGTAGAACATTAAGTTTATAAATCAGAACAGCAAATGAATCCATGCGGATGTTCCGCTTCCACAGCGATACGTGATTCGCTTACGAGCAGGTGGAACAACACAATACACATACAAATTACGAGAGAGGTAGGTCACTCTCCTAATCATACATATCATAATCTCGCGCCTACTGTACACTAAATACTATACAGTATTAAATATGCACACTCAGTGAATATATATTCTTTGTTATTTTAACCCGAAAAATTATGGCGTTTCCAACGTGACTGCTTTTTACGTTGGTTTATATTTATATAATGAGGAACGGGATCGAATTCACGACCACAGTCAATCAACTGCTTACTTTCAAAGACTTGTAAAAAATATTGTCCTTATAATGTATGTAGCAAAGTTAAATCGTTCATCGTTTTACTGTACGACTTAATTTTAGATGAATGAGTTAGAAATTTGAGCAAAAAATCTGATGTGATTAATATAATGGTTGTGGGTTCGATTCCCACTCACGCATGAATTGTTTTTCTTTCCACGCTATGGTAACAAAATGAGGCCAGTCGTGGCGCAGAGGCGCAAGGTGGGACTGTACACGCGATTGGTTCTGGGTCCGATATCCACTCGAGGATATAAAATATTTATTTAAATGTATATTTTCATTTCTTCGCTCTGATGTCGAGGCAAAGCGCGGCGTTGAGTTCCGTCACTCAACACGCAATGCCTTTTGAATTTGGCTGAATGGGGAACGCAGTGTCTTAACACTAGGTTTCCTATGCCTACCCTGCTGTGTGCGGGATAAAACGTAAAGCTGTTTCGATTTTGGTAATAAAATGCGGTATGATAACACCACATTGGTGTTGAGTTCCGCTACGCAATGTGCTGAAGAATAGGCAGCAGATGGCAAACATCTTAGCACTAGATCCTCTCTGCCTAAGCTACTTTATGCAGAATATAAAAAAAAATAAAGCCGCTTAACAAAAATTGAATGATAAATAAAAATTACAATCCTTACAAATTAGTTTGTTTAACAAAATGGAAAATGTCTTGTTGTTTATTCAATATCGTTCATTTGATAAGCCAATGTATTCGTTATCATTTATCAGGAGCTTAATTCGACAGCACATCAATTTCCATTTTCTTTTAGACAATATTCTTCACGCCGATTTACATCTGAGGGAAGTTGTTCGTGGAATATTTTTATTTTATTTTGAGGCTTTATTTATATTAATATACATTGTAGAAATGTATTTAAATGATTTTTAAATATTTGTCTTTTCTATACTATCTATGTACATCTATATAACTTATCTATGTATACTGTATAATAAAATAGTAAAAAAGTTTGTATGTACATTAAATATTTTTTACGAAAAAATCACTCAGGGTAATACAAAAATAGTAGCAAAACATTAAGTTTAATTTTTGTTTATCCGTTTGTCCGTTTGTACATGCACATCTCTCGAACTACTAGACTGATTAAAATGACAGACGAAGTTGAATACCACTAGCATTATATAAACAAATAAAAAAAAAAAAACTCTCTACTTACGAGGCTTGTAATTAAAAAAATCCATCCCGACGTTCGCTCTTGCAAAATAAGCCTGTAAGCCTTTAATATCACGTAGCGATAATATCAGTGCCATTGTTCGTAGCTAATTTCGTAGAGCCGCTACGAGTCTACGGGAACGTCACATGCGGCTGTGTGTGCGGCTTGTAATTAAGGTAATTCTGGGTTCAGATGAGACGTATTATGTATGCGTAGTAAATCATTTTTTCTTAAATATTACTACTGTTTAAATTAATGCAAAATTCTTGAGTCAGTGTATTTATAAACTATTTTTTTTCGAATAAAAAATATTTTTATAATTAAAAATATGTTTTTTGTTGAGGCCGGTCGTGGCGCAGGGGCACAAAATGTCGAAAAATGTCGAAATATCGACTGGTTGTGGGTTCGATCCCCACTCGAGGAGATGAAATATTTATTTACATTTATCTTTTCATTTCTTCGCTCTGGTGTAGAGGCAAAGCGCGTCGTTGAGTTCCGCCACTCAACACGCAATGCCTCCAGAACTTGGCGGAAAGTGGGGAACGGAGTGTCTTAACACTAGGTTCCCTCTGCCTACCCTGCTGTGTGCGAGATACAGCGTGAAGCTGATTTTGATTTAAAAATATGTTTGCAATTTTTTGATTAAAATTTAGTATATACAAAAATACAAATAAAATAAATCAGCTTCACGCTGTATCCCGCACACAGCAGAGTAGGCAAAGGGAACCTAGTGTTAAACCACTCCGTTCTCCATTTTCCGCCAAAATCTGGTGCCATTGCGTGGTGAGTTACAGTTACAGAATTCAACGCCGCGCTTTGCCTGTACACCAGAGCGATAAAATGGAAATATAAATTTAAGTAAATATTTCATTTCCTCAACTAGGAATCAAAGCCACTACCACCCACAAGTTACGTCACGTCTGCATTGTATACTAACTATAATATAATTTAACTGTAACTAACATTAACCAACAAAACATATCAATTAACTACAACAATACATATTGAACCATTAAAATGAAACGATTCAAAGTGCCATCGACTCGAAGCGTAGCAATATTGTAGCAAATATTTTGAATAATACTAAGTAAACACCCTTTATTGGAAATGCGATCGATCGATTATGGGG
The DNA here is from genome assembly GCA_013421005.1 of Heliconius erato x Heliconius himera. Classification (NCBI taxonomy): domain Eukaryota; kingdom Metazoa; phylum Arthropoda; class Insecta; order Lepidoptera; family Nymphalidae; genus Heliconius; species Heliconius erato x Heliconius himera. The sequence goes on along the minus strand of JAATLQ010016579.1, from coordinate 146,085 downwards.
TGTTGAAAGCCGGGGGTGAACTCGCAACGCAGTCTCTGTACTGTGGTGGTGGTCTGATATGTATATATATATATACTTCTTTAAAATTGTGATTGATATTGTAAAATTGTATTCTAGTCAGTAAGATTTTTTTTGTAGTCAGCCGTAGCGCAGGGAGACAATGTGTGACTGTAAAATCGACTGGTTGTGGGTACGATCCCCACTCGAGGAAATGAAATATTTATTTACATAAATATTTTTATTTCTTCACTCTGGTAACGAGGCACGGCGTTGAGTTCCTCCCAACACGTTATGCTTACATAATTTAATGGGAAGTCGGGAATGTAAGTGTCTCAAAGGGAACGGAGTGTCTTAATACTAGGTTTTCTACTGCTTACCCTGATAAGTGCGATATACAGAGTGAGCTATAAACATAAAAATAAGTAAAACGGGGTCAACATTTCTCTCATATCTTTTATTTTAAATTAAGCGCAATTACTAAAATAATACAAACTTTTCCTCTCAAAATTACATGAGCTTGTGGCTTATATTTAAAAATAACATGAATAGTTTCCCATTGCGGCATTGCAATCTCAATGCTTATTTGCTCTTCTCGAAAAAGAAAAAAAGTTACAAAATTTAAACGCTCCTATCTCTGAAAGGGAACGCTTTGCAGTAAGTTTAGTTAGAATTTTGTTTTAAAGTGAAATATTACATTTTATACGAGTTAATTAAAATGTTATATGTACCTTTGATAGTTCAAACGTACTAAGTAATTTTTTTTATTCTCAATGTGTATTAGTTTGCCTTTGGCTTTACGCCAATATATACTTTTTATTTTTACATGGCAATGCAAATTAAGAAAAAAAAACAATTATTTATTTATATATCTTTATTTAAGCTCGAGACCTCGAGAATTATAAATAATTAAGAAAAAAATTTGTTGTCTCGTCACTTATTATGCGTTCAGCGATTATTAAAATTTATTATGAGGCCAGTCGTGGGTGTGTCAACACCAGAGCGAAGAGATGGAAATAAAAAATTAAATAAATATTTCATCTCCTTTAATATAAAACTAAAAAAATAAAATATTTTAATTACGATTTACATTTCATTCGATAATAATAAGAAACCAATTCTGAAGTTTCATCCAATTCAAGATGATCTCAAGAAGATCCTTTTGTCTGAAACGTAAAATATAGCTAGAAAACAAGATTGAATTAAGGAAAAAAAAAATTTCAAATTTTAAAATGATCACTTTAAGAATAATGTAATGAGAGAAACGGATAATGACAGGGGTTCATATAATAGTTGAGTACTCTCTCTTCCTTTCAGTCTCCTCTTAAGTTATCTTATTAGCGAAAGAGTCCCGTTGTGTTGTGTGTGCTTTATTAACATAAGTTCTTTGATTTTACCAACATTTAATAAAACTATGTTTATTTAAGTTATAAAAATAAAATAAATCAGCTTCACGCTGTATCCCGCACATATCAGGATAGGCACAGAGAATCTAGTGTTATGATACTCCATACCCATTTTCCTCCGAATTCTGGAAGTATTAGTGACGGAATTCAACGAAATAAAACAATCTTTAATTGATGTTCTTAATATTTTGTGTTTATGTTGTTGTAAGGCCAGTTGTGGCGTAGGGGCAAAAGCGTGTGACTGTAAGCTCAACAGGTTGTGGGTTTGAATCCCACTCGAAGAAATGAAATATTAAATTTTTTCTTGTTTTTACTGAGGTCAGTCGTGGCGCAGCGGCACAAAGTGTGACTGTAAAATCGACTGGTTGTGGGTTCGATCCCCACTCGAGGAGATAAAATATTTACTTAAATTTATGTTTCAATATTTTTGCTCTGGTGTCGAGGTAAAGCGCGGCGTTGAGTTCTGAGTGGCAGAATACGTAATGCCTCCAGAATTCGGAAGAAAGTAGGGAACGGACTGTCTTACAATACTGTGTGCGGGACACAGCGTGAAGAAGATTTTTTTTGATTTTTGTTTTTACTCTAACTTCGAGCGTGAATACTAGGCTCCCTCTGCCTACTCTTTTACGTGCGGGATACAGCGTGAACAGAAAAAAAAAGTGTAGTTGGCAGCCCACATTAAAAACATTTTCTTTTTCTTTACACTAAGCTATATATAGAACATATTATATTATCTATATATATAAAAGGACTTGTGCTGACTGACTGAGGTAAGACGCACTCAGAGCCGTAACCGCTGATGATAGAAACGTGAAATTTGGATAGATGTTTATTTTCATATTCAGGACATCCACTAAGAAGGGAATTTGAAAAATTTTAACCCTAAATAAATTAAATAAATTTGTATGGACAAAAAATTTAATCTGCTCCGATTTTTATAAAATTTGAAATTCAGACTCTTAAAAATATTTCATTGAACACGTGTTTCATGGTTTTTAAGAATTCACCCCCTAAGGTTCAAATAAGGGGTTGAAAGTTTATATGGAAAAATCTTTAAATTGCCATCGATTTTTATAAAAATTTAAATTCAGACTGTTAAAAATATTTTATTGAACGTGGTTTTTTTTAGAATTCACTCCTAATAAGCGGGCGAAGCCGCGCGCGCCCTCTAGTTATTAATATAGTTGTAACCTTTAAGCAAAATCATAATTGCTAGGAAATTGAGAAAAGCGAAACCGCTTACTGTGCAAATTGCTTTTCGTGGGCAGTGGAAGGACGGATTGTTTCCGCTTCTTGATTTCGCATTATTTTTCTGTCAGTGCCAGGCTTTCTTATGTTATCTCGAAAATTATATTGTATTATTATTATTAATACAATTACTATTTTCTAAGAAATCGTAACGCTTTTTTTTATTCACACTCTACCCCCCACTTAGCAGGGTAGGCAGAGGGAACCTGGGAACCTAGTGTTACTCCGTTCCGATAAAGATACTTCCATTCCCTAATCTGCACCTAATTCTGGACGCACTGTGTGTTGAGTGGCGGATTTCGTGAAACGATGTTCATTTCATAAAAATATTAATGTTGTATTTCATGGAGTGGGAATCGAACCTATAAACGATACCATAACTGCGCCACGACTGGCCTCAAATCAAATTATATATAAATATTGGTACAGTAATATTTCAGTTTACCACGCTACGTGTCAACGGGCATCACTCGACGATCAAAAATTATATTTTACTTTTACATTACAGAATATTCATTTTTATACCGATAAAGCACATTTTTGCTGTAAAAACTTCCAAATAACCCTAGGCTGTATCAACCAACACCCTGATAAATTTCGAAATGGCCTGGCCAGATCATGAAATATATGCCTTATATAAAGGAGCTAACTTATATTTTCCTTTAGGGATTGTCTGTGTGTCTGTACATACATAATATATATATATAATAGGCAGGCTGTCACCGTCCCGCGTGTCCCGCGTGTCCCGCGGTCCCGCCTGATGGCGTAATGCGCACTAATGGAAGCAATTTGCCGTGTTTTGCAAACAGCTTTGTCGCTAAGCGCCTCGGCCTCGGCCAATCCTAATTTGTTTTTATCGACGAAAACGCTTACCGCCATGTGATACCGCGTAGGTTAAGTGTTCTAGTACTTACTGAGAAAATATATTGTAATTTATTTCGTGAAATTTAGAGCCAGAAGTTCGAGATATCGTATTCAGTGATATTTCTCTTTCACAGAATAACTCTCTATTTCTTGGAAAGGAATAGAAGTTTTTTTTTCATATGTTTTACCAATCTATATTTTGATGTATTAAATAATTTATAGTCATAATTTAAAATAAAGAGTATAATAAAAATATAAATACATTTTTAAGATCATATTAAATAAATCCAAGTGTACCATTGAGATTTTACTCCACAGATAAACTAACCAGTTCTAAGAAACTGTAATTTTAAAAGGGTTCTCTCGTAAGCTAAAAGCCACGCTGAGTGCATCATTTCTTCCGTCCTATCTACTTTATCAGTTGAATAAAACACAATGCTGGCTAGTGCTCGTAAAGTTGGAAAGCTGCTAGAATTACTCCACAACAATTTATGAGAGAAGTCTGAAAAAGCAATGGTCTTCGTTTTTTTTAAGTCTGTATAGCACTCACACAGAATTATATTCTGTGAGAATTAATTCACAGATTAATAAATACTACTTTCAAGATGAATTTTGCTTTGACGAAATGCATTGTGGCTTTGTGCAGTGTAAAATGCAAGCAGATTTTCCTCTATCATAAATATAATAAAAAGAGTATAAGTTCAAATTCGGTGTCGCTGTTTTCAATTTTATTTATTTAAATTTTGAGGGTATGTGTGTTGAGTGGCAGAATTTAATGCCGCCCTTGCCTTGTTGCTAAAGCGAAGAAATTAAAATATTAATAAATAATAATTCAGGGAATCAAACCCACAACCTTCGCGTTTACAAACTCACGCTTGTGCCACTGGGCCACGACGAGCTTTGATGTGGAGAACGGAGTGTCTTAATACTCTGTAAAATCTGCATACCCTGCTGTGTACGGAATACAATGGAATGAAGCTTCAAAAGAAAAGAAATTCCATTGACAAAAGATTCGTTCATTTAAAAAAAATACTTTTTATTTTTTATATCAAGACAAGTGCCGTGTCGAAAGTTGTAGGTGGCGCTAGAATACTCTTCATTTCCTTGGTTTCCGCCGGAAGCCTTCAACCGCCATTTAAAAATCTACCCACTTGGCTCGACTCCAAAAAATCGCATCGATTCAGAATTTATACGTTCCTGTTAGTCGTTCCTCTATACTCCGATGCATATCGACACTGTGATTTATTGCCTTTTTTTAGTGAAAAAAGAAACAACTATATATTTTTTTACAAATAAATAAATACAAAAATGTGATTATTTAATTTGTTTTAAAATATAATTTTTATGAAATTACTGAGGAGGCCAGTCGTGGCGCAGGGATGCAAACTGTGACTGTAAAATCAACTGGTTGCGGGTTTGATTACCACTCGAGGAAATGAAATATTTATTTATATTTATATTTTCATTTCTTCGCTCTGGTGTCGAGGTTAAGCATGGCGTTGAGTTCCGCCACTCAACAGGCAATGCCTCCAGAACTCGGCGGAAAGTGGGGAACAATGATGTGTCTTAACACTAGGTTCCCTCTGCCTACCCTGCTGTGTGCGAAAAGCAGCGTGAGGCTGATTTGTTTTGATTTTATATAGGTAAATAAATAATGTTACAACGATCATAGGTTAATAATATTAATTATAGTAATAGTTTATTATATATATAAAAGATCAGGTGAACTTTTCTATAGTTAATGTTATATGAGTATAAGTGAACCGTACTATCTATTTCTACTTACCTACGCAACTCTATAAATACGTTCGCAAAGATAATGAATTAGTAACTAATTAGAATACTCAAGAACTTCATTTATTTATTTGCTTATTTTAGACAGAAATAGTTAAGGCCGTCGTGGCCCAATGCGACAAGCGTGTGTCTGTAAACGCGACGGTTGCGGGCTCAATTCCCACTCGGCGGTAAGTATTATTATTTATTAATATTTTCATTTCTTCGCTCTGGTGTCAAGGTATAGCACTGCCTTGTTATAGTACTCCACATGCAATGCCTCATCCGGATGAAAGTTGGGAACGGAGTGTCTTAACACTAGGTTCCCTCTAGTTACCCTGTTATAAGCGGGATACAGCGTGAAAAGTGGTTGCGTATTCTTTATTAATTCAAAGAAATATTTATAGTATAAATTATTGAACGCATTAGTCTTGAGAAAATTGCACCCATACTCATCCACACTTATTTATCTCACCATGTAACTACAGGACCACTATAGGTTATTATAAAAAAATATATATATTATCTTTTATTATTCAATTAAGTGGAGAGTGGAGTGTCTTAATACTAAGTTCTCTTTACCTTCCCTGTGCTATATGCAGAATACAGGGTGAAGCTGAAAAAAAACATTGTGAATTATTATGAATTTAGATAAAAAAAAAATATTATTTTCACGTAACAGCTCAGTTGATCTCAGCTCAACGGCGATGTTCATTTTCGATGATACACTGTTTCCAGAGCAAACAGAGTCGTTCGTGTATTTTTAATACGATGGGAGCCGCTGAACCAATAAGCCGATAGCTGTAAGCAGATTACCAGCCCGTCTTATCGCCGGCCGCACGAGAATACATGTTGACAGCACATGTAATATGCATGTTGACTCTATTTAAACAGAATTTCATATATTCATATTAAAAATCAGCTTCACGCTGTATCCCGCACACAGCAGGGTAGGCAGAGGGAACCTAGAGTTAAGACACTCCGTTCCCCACTTTCCGCCAAATTCTGTAGGCATTGCGTGTTGAGTAGTAGAACTCAACGCCGCGCTTTGCCTCGACACCAGAGCGAAGATATGAAAATATACATTTAAGTAAATATTTCATCTCTTCGAGTGGGGATCGAACCCACAACCAGTCGGTTTTACAGTCACACTTTGCGCCCCTGCGCCACGACTGGCCTCATGCCATGGATATTTTATTTATTATTAAACATTATAGTATTTTAAATTTCTCTTAATATCCTTTAGTTTTCCAGTTGGTTACTCTAACTTTAATCTGTAATTTACACATGGGCTGGAGTGTTCCGCCGAAAATATTCGAGGGGTGAGTAAGTTTGGCTTATCAAGTGTTTGCAGGCGTCACGTACAACAGCTTAATAGCTTTATGTAAATAGAAAGGCTTTTGTGGTGTATTTTTTTGTAGCTTCACGCTGTTTTCCGTACATAGCTGGGTAGTCAGAGGAAATCTGGGAACCTGGTATTAAAACACTCTGTTCCCATTAAAAGACTTCCGTTTCCCCACTTTCCACCGAATTCTAGAGGTGGTGTGTTGCTGCGTATTAATTTCTATACAAAAATAATGTTATAAAAATATTTTTACCGTAACGTTATTTATCTCATATTATATTAATAGAAATCACTTGTTTTATTAAAAACATATTTTTGTCTTGGATAGTACGTTTACTAGGGAAGGATATAATACATATACCTAATGTCAATTGTTTATCTGTATTCCGCTGTACCTACAGTCAAATTAACTTCGGCCACTTAACGCGACAGTTGTTGGTTCGATTCCCGCTCTGGTAACAAAACAAAGCGCAGCGTTGATCTCTGTCTCTCAATACGTAATATCTCCAGAATTCGGCGGAAAGTGGGAAATGGGATGGAAACGGAGCGTCTTAACATTAAATTTCCTGCTGTATGGGGGATACAACGTGAAGATAAATAAATGTATCTAGCCATACACAACTGGTTAAGCTAATTAAGTCATAGATAACAGCGAATATTAAGAGCCAGTTTCACAACTGGCTGATAAAGCCACAATTTCCGGTCAATTTTCGAAACATTGCATGTTGAATGTCGGAACTCAACGCTGCGCTTTCAAATCAGACGAAGGAAATGAACACATAGTCATTTCCTTCGATAGTTCATAACCATGAAACTACTTTGTGAATATGTATTATATTTTGATGAAGGTAAAATATTATTACAATTTAAAAACTAAATATTATAGGCTATAGTATACTATATTATATAATCTATATCAAATTTCCAGCAGAAGCCGGATGCCTACTAAGCCACAGCTTGCGAGACAATATCAGTCTTTAGTACCCACATATTTGCATGAACACGTCCAGCTAAATGTATAAGACGGGCTCACTAAAGCACCTGCTTTCATGCCAGGATGCTTCCTCGAATACCAAGTGGAACTAGGAATATATATTTAGTTAATTGTTGGCAAAATGGAACTATTCATAAATCAAAATTAAATTAAACCAGCTTCACGCTGTATCCCGCACCCAGAATGGTAGGCAGAGGGAGCCTAGTGTTAAGACACTCCGTTCCCCATTTTCTGCCGAATTCTGGAGCCATTGCGTAATGAGTGGCAGAACTCAACGCAGCGCTTAACCTCGACACCAGAGCGAACAAATGGAAATATAAATTTAAGTAAATATTTCATCTCCTCTAGTGGGGATCGAACCCACAACCAGTCGGTTTTACAGTCACTCTTCGTGCCGCTGCGCCACGACTGGCGGCTTCGTGAGGCAGAAATATAAATATAAGATCTTCTTAACATAATTTGTAAGCACAACGCATCGCGACTTGCAAATTAAAATTACGTTTTCAACTTAATAATATACATACTTCTTCTTTACGTAGCTTACTTTAAATCCTTTATACGTCCAAGAACTGAAAACTCACCCTTATATCTCAACAATAAAGTTCACTTTCGTAGTCCTCATTAGAATACCTACAAGGGGTCATGTTACGCTAAGAGACAGTGACGGAAGGTGGGAAGGCAGGAAGTATAAGTTTCCACCCCCTAAGCGGGATCAAAGGGGGAACGGGGGAAATTATCTGTGAACATTATACTTCAAGTTAAGTAAATCACAATTTACTGCAGCTGCATATGAGAAAGTTCTATATTTGTCGTTTGCATTATTTTCTTTAAAAAATTGTCATATTTTATATTAAATACTAAGGATACTAGAAACTAGGGAGAGAAACAATTGAAAAATTGATTATAGAGATCTAATAGTTATTTAAAAATCAAAATAATAAATCAGCAGGGTAGGCAAATGAAACCTAGTGTTTTATTTCGTTCTCAATTTTCCGAGGAATTCTGGATGCATTGCGTGTTGAGTGGTGAAACTCAACGCCGCAGTTTTCCTCGACACCAGAGCAAAGAAATGAAAATAAATTTAAATAAATATTTCATATGCTTGAGTGCGGCTCGAACCCACAACCAGTCGCGTTTATAGTCACACACTTGTGCCACTGTGCCACTATAACAATAAGTTAACCCAATACCAATATCTCATAGTATAAACCCATTATATACAAAAACTTTGGTAGGATTAAAGCTGTTAAGCAAGTATGCTTGCTCCGAATTCCCGAGGTGCTACAAGCGGCGCTATTTAATATTTATTAAATTTCTCAAACCAACAGCGAGCGAGTGTCAAGTGCGATTTTATTGAACGAGAATTTTTCATGTTATTTCAGAACTTACGAAAGAAACTGGGCGTTTCATGTGACGCGAATAATAAGCGTCTACAATATTTAAATACGAAATTCTGTCTCAGAAATGTCGTCGCGGAATTCGTTCGAGTTACTTTGGAAAAACTGTCAAGGGAAAATTCCGTTTCCATTTCGCTGTCAGTTTTCAGGTCAGAAAGGATTGGAATAATTTAAATATTTTATTTCTTACAATGCTTTTATTAAATGAGAGATTTAAATAATCTAGTTTTAAATAATATAGATATCAAAGACTTTTTTCTCTAAGACAATAAAACATTTGTGGCAATGTAGAATATCCTTAAGAATTCTGAGATTGCTTTTAAGGATTCTATTTTAAATAGGTTTAGCTGTTTACCTCGACAAATATTGTCAAAGCTAGTCTTCTTCATCTTTGTGCCTCTTCAATCCTGAAGCTATTCTTAGAAACATGTAAGCTGACTTTATACCATATAAATAATTTATTTTCTACTGTGTTTCAATTAAATTTAACAATTTTTCGGTCTTTATACTTACAGACGACATCAGAAGATTTTAAGATGAAGAAGAATTTTAAGAAGAAGAACAAAAGAAAAACAAAACAAACTGTTTGTTTATTAATATCACAGCAGAAACAGATAAAATATAATAAAAAAATTGAAACCATATTACATGAATTTTGATCCTGTTTAGATGTTATGCGCCGTTAGCTAACAACAGAATCACATATACATAAAAGCAAATTTAATTAAATTGCCTTACAATAAACATTTTTTATCTTTGTACTTCGTAATACAATAAGGATTTTTTTTATTTCGTGAACAATATAAGCTTTTTCACAGAAGAACACACAAAAATATAGCATTATTGGAAAAATAAAAAAATATTTTAAAGGTTGTAGTTTTTATTATATCATCTTATAAAACGAATATTACATAACTTTCCTAACAAATATAATTTCCTTAAGTATAATTATTATATCACCAAAAGTATTCACATAAATTTCTAGCATTGAACTTTTAGCTTGTTTTCTGTAATTGTAGAAAAAATAAATAAATGTAATAGTGAAAAATATTAATTTATGAACCCAATATCATTCTGATAAGAAAAAGATTACATAAAATCCTTAATTTTTTTAGCTTTTCGCTGTATCCCGTACTTAGCAAGGCAGTTAGAAGGAAACTTGGGAACCTAGAGTTAAGACACTCCCATTAAGATACTTTCGTTCCTCAGGTTCCGCCCAATTCTGGAGCCATCACGTGTTAAGTGGCAAAACTCACCTCAAGTCACGTTACCAGAGCAAGGAAATCAAAACATTAAATATTTCATTTCCTCGAGACGAAATCGAACTTACAACCTGTCTAACTTGTTTAAAGTAACATTCTTGTGGCTCTGCGCCATAACCGGCCTCAATAAAATCCTTTATTAAAACGGTTAAATATATCGTAAAAAATTAGGAAAAACGCCGTTTTAGTTTATTTACAAACATTTTTATAGCCAAAAAAGCCGTGTCGTATAATGGGAACGTGCCCAGCCCGTGTCGTAACAGCTCTGTAGGTTACCTAGATCTTTATGTAAAACCGGCGCGGCCCGCACTCTCAACAGCACTTGCCTCTCTATTTGTAGCTGTTTTAATTATTTAAATGCATTAAGGTATAATAAATTAAATGCAAATTTCATTAAGAAAATATAGAAGATTATTTTCTTAAATTGTTTGTAGAAATAAATATGTATATTAGTTAAGCTTTTGTTTTTTAATTGTAATTGTTAGTTATATTTTGTATATATTATGAAGCTAGTATTAGTAACTATAGATGAAGGTTATTATGATGTAGTGATCTGTAACTGAAAGCATGATGGTTGTGAGTTCAATCTAATATCTAAATCTGCGTGAATAAACTATTTGATTAAACCTCGTTACCAGAGCGACAAAATAATACTTATAGTAAAAACTCTTATAAAATTTATATTCTATAAAAAAATAATAAAACCATTTACAATACGAAGAGATTAGGATAGAACATTCAATCACAATCAACTGGAGTGCTTCTATTTTCATTTCCTTTTACTTTTTGAAAATAAGTAATTTGGTGTCTAAACAAAATATTTTTTTTCAGAACTATATCCTGCACATACCAGGAAAGACAGAGGGAACCTGGTATCCTAGTGTTAAGACACTTCCTTCTCCCTCTTTCCACCAAATTCTAAAGACATTGCATGCTGAGTGGCGGAACTCAACGCAGTGCTTTGCCTCGTTACCAGAGCGAGGCAAATATGACATATCTCATTTCCTCGAGTGGGAATCGAACTTACAACCTGTCGCGTTTACATTGACACGTTTATGTACTTGCTCCACTACAGGCCCCTATGATTTATATGTACAGAATAAAAAGTATATAATACATCCGATGATACTGGTAAACAACATTTCCAATCTAACTTTATCTCCAAACATTGTTTCCAGGATTTTCTGGATTATCCGAGTACAAATCTCTTGATAGGATCGTATATGTTTTTGTTTCAATCAAGATAAGCACTTATTGATAATAGTACAAACGAATTTATTTAAATAATACAGGCTAAACTGTATAAACAAATATTTTTATTATAAGTTTTATGTTTCCACTGTAGCATTTGGCGCTCCGTTCTGTCTAAATACCCCGCTAGGGATAAAGCGTGAAGTTAAGCTAAGTTATGAGTTTTATTTATTTAGGCCGGTCGTGGCGCAGAGGCACAAAGTGTGACTGTAAAATCGACTGGTTGTGGGTTCGATCCCCACTCGAGGAAGTGAAATATTTATTTACATTTATATTTTCATTTCTTCGCTCTGGTGTCGAGGCAAAGCGTGGCGTTGAGTTCCGCCACTCAGCACGCAATGCGTCCAGAAATCGGCGGAAAGAGGGGAACGGAGTGTCTTAATATTAGGTTTCCTCTGCCTACCCTGCTGTGTGCGGGATAAAGCATGAAGCTGATTTGATTTGATTTTATAAGTTTTATGTTTTTATACTAATAGCAACTTATTAACTGCTATACCTACTTCCTAACTATTTTTTAAATAAATTAAAAAATAATTGTTTGTATAATTTCTATTATATACATAATTTGAACTTTATTTAAATAACCAATTATTTCTATAAGTAATGAGTAAATTCAACATAACAATACAACGTTCATATAATTTTAAAATCGAACTCAATCTTCTTTTAAAATTGGAAAGCGAGGAGGTATCGACGGTCGTTGCAGTAACGAGATACGCTCTACGGTTCTACGAGACGCTACGAATAGCTACGAGGCTACGTGTAATTAAACACGTAGATGTGTGTCTGATAAGGAATTTCTTATGTCTATATTACTATACGATTTTTATATTTTTATCTTTATGTGTCTACGTTTTTTTATTATTTCTCTTTAATAATCTTTAATTATTTATAATATTTACTTAAATTTATATTTCCATTTCTTTGTTCTAGTGTCGAGGACAAGCGCGGCGTTGAGTTCTGCCACTTAACACGCCATCAATGCCTCTAGAATTCAGTAGAAAATGGGAAACGAAGTGTCTTAACACTAGGTTCCCTCTGCCTACCCTGCAGTGTGCAGGATACAGCGTGATTTAAGATAAAAGATCTCTTTAAATTATGAATAGAACCAAACTATCAAAAATTTTGTGTTTATTAATGTCTGTATGTAATATATCCCTTTCTCTCTCTCTATCTTGAAAATATACGTAATTCAACCCAGTGAACCTAGTTGTGATGCAGGGGCACAAGCGTGTGACTGTAAGCTGGACAAGTTGTGGGTTCGAATCCCATTCGAGTAAATGAAATATTGAATATTTTCTTTCTCTGCTCTGATTTCAAGGCAAAGCTCGGCGTTAAATTTCGCCAATCAACAAACAATGCCTCCAGAATAAGGCGGAAAGTGGAAAACGGAGTGTCTTAATACTATGCTTAACTAAATACTCCTTCAGTCTATTATCCTATATACGGGATACAGCGTGAAGCTTAAAAAAATATATAATTCAACACTTAACGACTAAATTGCAAATAAATCGACTTTCCTTTTTTTCCTTTTTTCAGTTCGACTTGAAAAATGTTGAAGTAGCCCCAACTTTTCTTGATAGCAAATAAATTTTCAAAGGGGCGACGCAGACGAATGGGCTTTTTATTGACGCTGAAGCCGTCTTACAGATCTTAATTACAAGACTTTAATAGTTTTTTAATTACCGCCTTCTGCACTCTTGTACAATGAAGAAGTTCGGTGTGATATATTTTTTATCTCTACTAGTACTAACTGCTTCGTTAATGAAACATGATTGCATTTTTATTAAAAGGATATAATACCATTTCTAAATATATATATTATATTAATATATATATTTTATATTTAGTGGGGAATGGAGTGTCTTAACACTAGGTTCTCTCTGCCTAACCTGCTGTGTGCGGAATACAGCGTGAAGCTGATTGCTAATAACCTTGATTTTTTTAAATACAATTTCTAATAAAACTCTGATTTATCTAAATATTGACTTACACTTTTCAGCTTGAACGTATTTTTCTGAGTTAAAGTCAATAGAATAAATAGAGTTTGTTTATAACTTTTCGCAGTGACACATATTAACGTACAAGCGGCCCACTCGCGGCTTCGCCCGCATATACCACGTATAACACTTTTATTATGCTGCATTTGCCAACAGATTAATACATTCAATCATGAACGCTACGTGGCTGTATGTAGAACGTTATCGGCGGCAAGGGCGACCCCCGCGGGACTCGAGCCTAGGCTTGGGGCCGTAACAGAGTGTCGAGTTATTTTAATTTTACATTTTCTCGAAAAGTACCTCCAAATTACATGCTATAAAAACCGAAGATTATCTTTATCATAGCGCCGCTTTATTATATTAGTATAGATAATATAGAAATACAAATGATATAAGAAAACATTTTCTACAAATAACCTTCTCGCTGTATCCCGCACCCAATAAGAAAATTAGTGTTAAGACACTCTGTTTCCCACTTTCCGCCGAATTCTGGAGGAATTGCGTATTGAGTGGCGGACTCAATGCAACGCGTTGCCACGACACCAGAGCAACCACCTAATTAAAATATTAAAATTTGAGTGGGAATCGAACCTGTCGCGTCTACTGTCACACTCTTGTGCCAACCCAGGACAGGCCTCAAATAAGTTTCAAGTAGCAACTTGAATAAATTACGAAATTTAATTTTTAGCTTAGAACTTATTTTGTAATTAACGACTTCGGTTCCACCTGACAGAACGTCGAATCTTATAAAATCTCATTAAGAAGAAATTGTGAGTCATAATTCTGCAAAACTCGACCGAGGATTTTTAAGTGCGCTGGGAAATCGTGATTAAAACTTTTTCTCCTTACCACAGCCAAGTGTAGCCAGCCAATAGTATCCATATTTCTTACAAAAAATTACAAATCTTATAACATATCTCTCGCTTTTATAGGGTGAGGCCAGTCGTGGCGCAGGTGCACAAAGTGTGACTGTAAAACCGACTGGTTGTGGGTTCGATCCCCACTCGAGGAGATGAAATATTTACTTAAATTTATAATTACATTTCTTCGCTCTGGTGTCGAGGACAAGCGCGGCGTTGAGTTCTGCCACTCAACACGCAATACGCCTCCAGAATCCGGCGGAAAGTGGGGAATGGAGTGTCTTAGGGATCCTAGTGTAGGTTCACTCTGCCTACCCTGCAGTATGCGGGATACAACGTGAAGCTTATATATAGTTTGCTTATTTTAGCATTACAAGCAACCTATGAATTTAAAGAAATGTTTTATTATTATTGATGAATAAATAACATTTCTTTGTTATTTAATTATTAATTTAATTGTAACATTAATATTTTATAATATAGTTGAATTATTTGTACAAAAGAAAAAGTTGCAAAAAAGTTGGACTTACCCGATACAGGCCCTTGCAGTCCTTGAGGATCAGAGGCTTCGTCAGCCGTGGCCCACGCCGCCAGGGCTAGCAGTAACCACAGCCGTATCATATCTCTGAAACAAATTAATTTTGTTAAAAATCAGGTTATTAAATACCAAAATTACTAAAAATATAATAATAATATATACATAAAACAATAATATCGATATTTCTTTTCATTATAAGGAGTACGTACGTATATTATTTTACAATACGCTTTCATTGCTTTCGATTCGGTGTGTAGTCTCAATTTGGTGTTTTAGTATAGAATAATGATTAATATGTTTTTTCCATACAAATAGTCAAGGCGTTGGATCTCTATAACGCTACATAGAAACATACATATACACATAGGCTCATAAACACATTACCCTCCATTGCGCCGCGCAGTCGGGTAAAAATGGCAACAATAAAACTTTCTTATCCTAAGAATGTAAAGCAATAAAGAATGACGAATATTCATATATGATAAGAATGACCACTACGTTGTTTATGTATTTTTGATTTAACAGCAATAATATTAATTTGAGAAAAGATAATTCAGGCCAGTCATGGCACAGGGGCACAACTATGTGTGTGACTGTAAAATTGACTGGTTGTGGTTTCGAACCCCACTGGAGGAGATGAACTATTTATTTAAATATATATTTCCATTTCTTCGTTCTGGTATAGAGGCAAAGCGCGGCGTTCTGCTACTCAACACGCAATGCCTCCAGAATTCGACAGAAAGTGGGGAACGGAGTGTGTTAACACTAGGTTCCCTCTGCCTACCCTGCTGTTTACGGGATACAGCGTGAAGCTGATAAAAGATAATAAAATTTATATAATTCCGTCACAAACACAAGTATAAACAAAAAAACCATTTATATAATCACAAAGATATTAGTGGAGAATGTCTTTCACGTCCCAAAAAGTAACAGTCACCCGAAAGGCAAAAAGTTGGCTAATTTCGAAATGTTTGGGCTCACCGAGCGGAAATATTCGGGGCCGCAAATCATCCCATTTCATACATTCATTTACTTTGAACTTGTCTTAGTCGGTGGATTTATTAAAAGAGTTTTGGTGTTCGTCCGCGCCCGCTTTTTGTTTAGCAATATCAAATATGCGTTAGGTTGGCTGTTGTTTGGTTTTTTCAAGGCTTCGTTTTTAGACTGTCATTCGTAGAATTCTTTTGATGTATTTTTTTTTGTTTTTTTTTTTCATATTTCATAGTATTTTTAGCTGTATTTTTGGAATAAGGCTAACATTAAAGTGTTGCGAGATCGTGAAGTTGTTATTTTGTAATAAATAAAATAAATCAGCTTCACGCTGTATCCCGCACACAGCAGCATAGGCAGAAGGAAACAGCAACACCTAGTAATAAGACACTACGTTCCCCTTTAACACACCACTTTCCGCCGAAGTTGAGTGGCGGAACTCAACACCACGCTTTGCCTCGAAACCAAAGTGAAGAAAATGGAAATATACATTTAAATAAATATTTCATCTTCTCGAGAGGGGATCGAACCCACAACCATACGATTTTACTGGCCTCTTTTACGATAATTCAAATTTAGATAATAAAGTAGATATAAGATAATAAAGTGATATTATATAATCTTAGTAAATCATAATAAAAAATAAAACGTTAAAACAACCATTACTTCTGAAACATACCCAAATGTAATTACAGTAATAAAAGACCCACATATCCAAGACTTATACTTCTTAGAATTCCTTAAAACAGCATTCTAAAAGAACAAAAAATGGAGTGTCTTTCTTTTCCAAGTAAAATAGTAAACAGTAAGTAATTTTTCGCCCCCATTTAATAAGTTCCCCGTGGCGTGACACTGCAATGTATTGCACGCGACACGGCGCGGCGGGACAAAGCGTGTCACTTGTTAGTGACAAGAATTTACATCTTGAGAACGCCAACCTGTACTGTGAGATTTTACAATGGCGGAAGTCTCTTTGTATGGTTCTATTTAATTTTAAATTGCATCTTATTATTAAACTGGTGCTTAATATTGCTAGGTTTTATATTCTTTACATACATGTATACATACATTGGAGGCCAGTCGTGGCGCAGGGGCACAAAGTGTGACTGTAAAATCGACTGGTTGTGGGTTCGATCCCCACTCGAGGAAATGAAATATTTATTTACATTTATATTTTCATTTCTTCGCTTTGGTGACGAGACAAAGCGCGGCGTTGAGTTCCGTCACTCAACACGCAATGCCTTAAAAGAAGGAGTTTAGAGTTAAGATACTTCGTTTCCAAAATTCTACCACTTTCTAAACGTAGCGTGTTGAGTGGCGGAACTTAACGCTGCACTTTGTCTTCTCACGGCCAGGAAACAAGTAGAAAAAGCCCTAAATCTTTTATAATAATATTGATTTCTTCATAGGAAGTACCTATTTGTCAAATCCAATAGCAGTTGAATGTTTATTATACTATACAACAATACAGTCAATAATTTAATACTGATGTTTGTTCTGGTTTTAATTAAAATGAAGCCCGGAGTTTTGTTACAAAGCGAGAGGAAATTATTAATTTCTGACTTTCATAATAATATAATGTAGACAAGGGTTTATTTCGGATAGATAGTTTTAAAATATATTTAGAGATAATATGTAAATTAAATGTATATAGTACATAATCATAAGAAAATAATATTAACAAAAAACAAAAAAATCGTCCATTTCAGAAGCAATGTACGTCAAGTGACAGTATGCAATGTACGTTGTCTAATTAAAGCGGAAAAATTAAAATATTAAAAAAAAACGATATAATAATTTCTTTATTTGAGAATCGAACTATAACCTATAAAGAGTTCAGTCAATCAATTTAAAATCGCGAGTATAGGTTGAATTATTTTTTTTCTTTCAGTTTCACGCTGGATCACAAAGCTGGGAAGTTAACCTGAGAACCTAGTGTTAAGACACTTCGTTTCACCACTTGTTGCGTGGCGCAACTCAACGCCGCGCTGTGCTTCGTTAACAGAGCAAAGAAATAAAAATATTATACATTTATTTTCCTCGACTGAAAATCGAATAGACAACCTGTCGCGTTTGTGCCCCTAAGCCACTATTTTAATAATTTTAACCATAATCTTTAAACATAAAATATCCATTACCACAAACACAAAAGCTACAAAGGTATATAAACGTGACTTTAAAACTTTCCTTCGTTTAAAATGTAGAGGAGAAAGAGAAAAAAAATATTTGTTTTCCACTTAAACGCGCGAGTTTCCCAACATTCTAAAGTTACCCCAGTTACCCGTCGCCATTGTAACTGGGAGAGGGAGGTCGTCTTTTATGTAAGACGACACATTTTTATCTGAATGCTGTATGTGGAAGTCGGGGTGGCCGCTAAGCGGGTCACGCTGTGAAAGCGATTGTCACGCTATTGTGTCACTTCAAATATCATTTTCTTATATCAAATTCTGAGGCAATATTACGTATTATTATTATTATTATTTTGTAAAGGTTCACGCTTTACCCCACGTACAGCAGGGTAGGTAGAGGGAATCTAGAGTTAAGACACTCTGGTCCCCATTTTCCGCCGATTTCGGACGGCAGTGCGTGTTGAGTGGCGGAACTCAACGCCGCACTTGGTTTCAAAACCAAAGCGAAGAAGTGAAAATATACATTTTAGTAAATATTTCATTTTCTGGAGTGGGCATCGAACCCACAACCAGTCACGTTTACACTCACACACTTGTGCCTCTACACCACGACTAGCCCATCTGGTAATTCATATATTATTTTCTTTTATCAAATTCTATGAAAACAGGACATATTATTATTCTTAGCACGTCTCTACTGCAAGAACGTACATCTTTCTATACGTCTTATACAAACATTTTATTATTCGTTGAAGTGATTTTTCATATTTTCTTTTCTGTCAGTTTCAAGATTTCAAGTCTACAATGCTTATTCGTGTTAGAAATATCTACATCGCCGGGCCACTAGTGTCAGCCACAGTAGTACAAGCGTGTGACTGTATACGCATATAAGTTTAGGTTCAATTTCCACTCGAGGAAATGAAATACTTAATATTTTCATTTCTTCGCTGTTATGTCGAGGCAAAGTGCGGCGTTGAGTTCCGGCACTAAACATGCATTGCCTCTAGAATTGGGCGGCAAGTGAGGAGCGGAGTGTCTTAACACTCAAATTCTGGGGGCATTGCGTGTTTTTAAATATTCTAAATATAAGTTATAAAAAATAATATTTTGTAGAAAAATTAAACATAAAACCGCGACTCTTCTTATCCTCCATGTTCATTCTGACATCTTTTGAAGCCGAAATTCACATCGTATTAAAAAGAATATTTGAAGTGGTCGTCACAATGTATCTTTCAACCTTTGACTCGTGGAAAAATCTATTGAAAAAGATAAAAGGAGTTTTATTGATTTTTCTGGTCCCTCGGGGCTATCCTGGCATGGGTCGTCTCTCTTTTTCAGCTTTTTCCGAAAATATTATGTGAATAAAGTTTCACTTTATATAATGTAAATTTAATACTGAGGCCGTCGTGGCGCACGGACACAAAGATGTGAATATAACGCGATGGTTATGGATTCGATTCTCACTCGTGGGAATGAATTATTATTTCTTAATTCGATGAAAAGTAGGAAACAGAGTGTCTTAGCACTACGTTCCCTGCATACAGCAAGGTAGGCAACCTTGCTGTATGCGGGATACAGCGTAAACCTTTTTTTTATACAAATGTCGACAGGTCAATCGGTACTGCAGTGTATTGATCGACATATACTCAGGTTCATTTAAGGTTGACCAGAATTAACTTTTAAACTTTATAAAAATAATAAATATTCTGGTGCTACGAGCTCTACAATTTTATAGGGAAAATTATGTTTATAAAGTGGAAAAAGTTGTAGTCTAGACGTGGATAAACGTGGTGGTGAGTTCCGTCAACTATTAATCAATGTTTATAAATATATGACAAAGATCGATATAAAATATTAAAGGTAATATATTCTTTAAGCTTCATGCTGTATCCCGCATGTAGCACAGTAGGCAGAAGGGGCCTAATATTTCATCTCCTCGAGTGGGAATCGAACCCACAACCTGTCGCGTTTACAATCACATCTTTGTGCCCTTGCGCAGCAATAGGCCACTAATGTCAACTTTTAATAGCAAAATATTATTACGGGGCCAGTCGTGGCGCAGCGGCACAAGGTGTGACTGTAAAACCGACTGGTTGTGGGTTCGATCCCCACTCGAAGAGATGAAATATTTACTTAAATTTATATTTCCATTTGTTCGCTCTGGTGTCGAGATTAAGCGCGGCGTGGAATTCTGCCACTCAACACGCAATGCCTCCAGAATTCGGCAGAAAGTGGGGAACGGAGTGTCTTAACACTAGGTTCCCTCTGCCTACCCTGCTGTGTGCGGGATACAGCGTGAAGCTGATTTTAAAATATGATTACATTATCTATATATATTTTTTCAATTCTGATATATGAGATGTTAAAAATACGCTATCACATTTCATAATATTATAGTACATTACAACATAACATAAAATGCGTCTGGGCTTTTAAAAATATAAAAGCCCACACATGGACCTGCGTCAATTCTGTGTTTATTTCATCAAATTGAAATATAAAGCTCAGGTGAACGACCTCATTACTGTCATGGCGTCTGTGAAGACTAAAGAAATAATTAATCTAGACGCCAACGCTAATAATACAAAGAATATAATTTTCTTATATTTTGAACGTTTTATATGAAAAAATTTATTCTTTTCAATTAATGCTTAGGTAAGAATTAAAAAAATATAGTGAAATGTTAAAATTTTTAAAAGCCATTCAAGTTTTGAGCTTTGTCGTCATATTATAAAAATGTATAAAAGTTTTAAATTTTTACATATTTTATCGGGAACTCTTTAACGGGATGAATGACGTATATTTTTGTATTATTTTGCAGTAATGCATAAATACTCTAATATGTCGTCTGAGGCCAGTCGCACTGCGCCACGACTGGCCTCAAACACTGGCACAAAGTTTGACTGTTAAACCGACTGGTTGTGGGTTCGATCCATATGATATAAAATATTTAAATTTATATTTCTATTACTTCGCTCTTATGACGAGACAAAGCGCGGCGTTAAGTTTCGCCATTCAACACGCTACGCGTCCAGAATTCAGAGGAAAGTGGGGAACGGGATGTCTTCTTCACACTAGTTTCCCTTTTCCTACTCTGCTGTTCGCGGGATACAGCGTGAAACTGATTTAATTTAGATATATTTTTAAATTATGATACTCCTATTATGTAACAAATACATTTTATTTCTGTATTCACGCCACAGGTCATGTCGCAAGACCGCAAGCGGCGGCTAGCATAAAATATTTCACGTTTTCATCATTTTCACACTCATTAATTGTTATTGTACTCCGAAACAATATAGACCGAGTAGAAGAGGTTATAATTGTGGCAGAAAGTTCTATTTAACAAATGAATGTATAGTTCTCATATATTATTGTGTAATTTCTAAATGTCAATGGAAAGTTTTATTGTTTAGTTTTTAATTCTCTTTTAGTTTAGTTTTTTTTTGTCAGGATAGGCATAGGGAGCCTAGCGTTAATATAATCCGTTCCATACTTTTGTTGGGTGGCGGAACACAACGCCGCTAATTGCCTCGACATGAAAGCATGACATGAAAATGTTAAATATTACATTGTCTCGAGTAGGAATCGAGACGGCACTGCGCCGCGACTCTCGTCCTTAATAGATAAATGTATAAAAAAGAAAAACAAAATTAAATGTATGAAAATATTCGTTATTATTTTAATAAAATAAAAATAAAAAAGCCTTTCATTTTTTCCAGAAAGTTTACAAAAATATAGTTAAAGTAGATGTACTTTGTATATAATAATTTTTAGACATGTTAAACTAGTAGTTACAGATTATGTGTTATTGTGCTATATTGTAATTATTCTGTAAGAACCCCCCTGAGGGTAAAGGCCTCCTCCAAATTGAGCCAGCTTTCTCTGGATTGCGCTGTTTGCATCTAGTTAGGTCCCGCCGTGCGCTTTACATCGTCCTCCCATCTTTTGCAAGGCGTTATTATTTTACTATGCCAATAAAAATAAATTATTACAATAAAAAAAACATAAAATAAAAAGGCTATAAACCAAACATTCCTTAAATACAACAAAATAATATTTATTCACCAATATAATCCCATCCGAATTAGGGCTACCTTCCAAAATAAATAAATAAATTATTTTAAGCTTCACTAACAAGCATATCAAGTAACGTTAGAGTTAGAAACTCGATTTTGATCAATTTTAGTTCGAGCGCCGTGATTAATATGACGAGGGTTGCCGATACCTCGACGCCAGTATCGATGGACAATAGACTATCTTTTTAATTGGATGAACGATAAACGAAGTTTTGATAGATTATAACTATAAAATATTATTTATTTATTTATTTATTTACACTTTATTGTGCACAATTATTCCTTAGGATATAAAAGATATAAAAAGAACAAAGATAGAACAATTGACACACAAAAGGCGGTCTTATCGCTAATCAGCGATTTCTACCAGACAACCTTTGGGTTAGGATATATGCGATAGAATAGAGTGGATGGTGTAAATAAACTTACATATCATATTAAATCCTAATACATAAACATAATATTATAGTTATTTTATGAAAACATGGTGTAAAATAAAATGTATTTTTAAATTTTATTTGATGGAAGTCATATTTTAGTTGTGTTAGTTAGGAACAAAAATAAATTATAAAAATACAAACAATACAGTCTAATGTATAAAAAATCCTTATGTAAAAAAACCGACCAAGTGTGAGTCAGAATCGCGCACGAAGGGTTTTATTATCAAAAAAATCATCTTTGTTTGTTGTATCCTGTATGGGAGCCTTAATAATTAATTTTCTGTTTTTTTAGTACTTGTTGTTACAACGGCAATCGAAACATGTCATCTTTGAACATTTCCACTGTATATTACGAAATACAGGCTGTTGACAGACGGACAGATAGACAACAGAGTCTTAGCAATAGCATTCCGTTTTATTTATTGGATACAGAACCCAAATAGCAGCTTGACTTCGCAAGGTTGACTAAATGAAACCTGGTAGTTAAGGCTTTTCGTCTGATTTTCAAGACATGTCCTTTTAAGTGGCAAAACTTATATCATTCCCTTCGAGAGCGAATTGTACCCACAACCATTACGTTTATAGCCAAACACTGTGTCACTGTGCCACAGCACATTTCCTTATATAAATAACGTAAATCAAATAAATTCTGCAAACATTTATCGAAATTACATTTTCAGAGCAGAAATTTAGTTTTCGAATTAAAGTTTGATTATATTTTAGTATAGTGTAAGCGAGTGTGATCATTTAGCGTCCTATCGGTAGAAGTTTAATTAAACATCCATTAGTGACTCCTGTGGGTATGTTTTGTGTGGTCACCGGCTATTGCTGTAATATATTGGGCAGCAAATATACACAAAAGAAACGATTTATTGCTTTTTATTATAAAGATTTGGAATAGTGATGGGGTTTTGCCAGTACACTATGGTTGTGTTGCGTTGTGTTGTTGTGTAATAACGTTTATAGTAAAATTTTGTACCTAAATACATCACCAGCATCTAATCTCGTAAACATAATAGACCTAGATCCCAGACCTCCCAGATCTACGTCGTAAATGCCAGCTTTGCTAAAATGACGTAGGTTTGGGGGTTCTGGGATCTTGGGCTACAAGAAGATGCTTGAATAAATTAAAATAGTCATCTTTACGTTGTATCATTGTAGGCAGAGGAAATCTATTGTTAAGACACTCCGTTACACATTTTGTGAAGAAATAAAAATATTGAGGCCAGTCGCGGCGCAGAGGCACAAAGTGTGGCTGTAAAATCGATTGGTTGTGGATTCGATCCCCACTCGAAGAAATGAAATATTTATTTAATTTTATATTTTCATTTCTTCGCTCTAGCATCGAAGCAAAGCGCGGCGTTGAATTCCGCCACTCAACACGCAATGCTTCCAGAATTCGGCGGAAAATTGAGAAATGGAGTGTCCTAACACCAAGTTTCTTCTGCCTGCACTGCTTTGTGCGGGATACAGAGTGAAGCTGATTTATAAAAATATAAATTTACATAAATATTTAATTTACTCGACTGAGGATTGAACCCACAACTAGTTGCTTGTGCCACGACTGACATTAAAATACATGAAAATCTAATTAACATGATCTTTCAGGCATAAAATGATTTAGTAATCTAAACTAAACGAATAAAAAAGTAAAATCATTTAAAAAACAAAGTTTAATATGGTGCAGCGGCACACTTGGTGAGGATATAAAGTGAAAAGCTTAAAGCTGAGGTAAACCCATTACGAAATTGGAAGAGGGAATTACGAGAACTGGCTCTCTATTCAGTCATCAAAGCGAAACTTCAAAAGTGAAAATGTTCTTCTTTGAGAGTTCAGTATATTTTTTAAAACTGATTTTGATATTATGTAGTACTAGCGTGTCTTAATAAATATTTATACTTTGGCTATCGTGGCGCAGTGGTACAAGCGTTTGACTGTAAGCGTGATGGTTGTGGGTTCGATTCCCACTCGGGGAAATGAATTATTCTTTATTAAAAATTTCATTTCTTCATTCTAGTAAGACAAAGCGGCGTTGAGTTCTGTTACTCAACACGAAAGTCTCGAAAATTTTAGGTTTTATCTGCCTACCCTGCTACATGCGGGATACAGCGTGAAGATCAAAAAAATATATATTTATACTCGTTGCTTAGAATATAATACTTATATTGAAGTCGCACGTACGTAACGCAGTAGCACAAACCAAGTGTAACTGTAAACGCGACGGTTGTGGGTTCAACTTCCACTAGGAAAAATGAATTATTATTTATTAATATTTTCATTTCTTCGTTCTGGTAATGAACCAAATCCTGGCGTTGAGTTCCAGGAAACTAGGTTCCCTCTGCCTACCCTGTTATTTGCGAAATACAGCGCGAAGCTGAAAATGAAAAAAAAAAACATATTCCGTAGAGAATCTTAAGCCTAAAATGGTAGTGTATACAATGAAAAATGACTTTAAGCATGAAGGTGACAGACAGTATTGTCACGTTATATTTGGCTTTAATTAAATTCGCTTGTTCTCTCCTCCCGAGCGCGGTTACTGATAATTGAAATGCGGCATTTCGCTAAATATATACTGAGAGAAGGTTCCCGGTACTCATTATATAAAACATTACGTACTACAGTGGGTACGTATTCTAAACTATAAGGCTTAAACTTAGTACTTCAAAGGAATTAATTTTACAGCCATTATACAACAGCACAGTAGATTGCAAGTTTTCAGAGCATTTGCTAGTTGAAACTTTGGAATTTATAAGCTTCAGATTTAAAATACAAACGTAAGTATTTTATGTTGTGTGAGGCCAGTTGTGGCACAGGGGAACATTCTGAGAGTTTGATTCCTACTCGAAGAAATTATTTTCTTCGCTCTGGTGTCGAGACTAAACTCGGCGTTGAGTTCCGCCACTCAACACGCAAGGCCTCCGAAACTCGACGGAAAATTTGGAACAGAGTGTTTGAAAACTAACCTAGTCTTGCACTCTGCCTATCCTGCTATGTGCGGGATACGTGACGCTAAAAAAAGTTATCTTATGTAATTTATTTAACTATTTTTTCTATTAACGAGCTAGCGTGTCACCTGATATTAAACAATTACTGATGTACATGAACATTTACCACATCAAATGAACGCTTGCCAGTTTATAAGGCAACTCTAATTATAGATAATCCTTTTAGGTACCATTATGTAGGTAACCATTAAGGCTACATTCTGAGACCTAAAAGGATCCTAAAGTGATCCTCTCATGTGTTCCATGTAATTCTAATTCTCATATAAAAAGTATTAATAGTAACACATATTATATTAAGTTCAGCTAAAAGTGGTGATCGTATTTATAAATCATTTTGTATGAAACCTCAGAAGGGGTAATGTGTTTAGTTGTACCTTTATTGGGTTGTAGACTATAAATCTTATATCGGAAGTATACGGGGCCAGGGGAAAATTATGACGTAGGTAGTTTATGAAAATATCATATTTAACTGAGGCCAGTCATGGCGCAGGGGGGGGGGAGTGTGTGCCTGTAAACACGAGAGGTTGTTGGTTGTTCGATTCCCACTCGAGGAAGTGAAATATTTAATATTTTTATTTCCTCGCAGTGGAACGGAAGTGTTTTGTTGGGAATGGAGTGTCTTAACACTAGGTTCCCTGGTTCCTTTTGCTTACCTTGCTATGTGCAGGTACAGCCTGTAATTTTATATGAAACTAACAGTAAAAGTATTACCGAAATTATTACATTTTATCCTACCTATAATATGAAAGTTTACGTATGTTCCACTTTTACGCAAAAATGTATTAAAATATATATCTCTATATTTCCATTTTACTGTAATATATAGAAATGCCACTACAAAGTAATTTAATATCGCTAATGAATACACGAAGCAAACAAAGAAAGTAAATTTAATATCGTGTTCATTATCACAGCAACTGGAGCGTACACCAACCCGCATTTCGTAGTTGGCCCAACTCGACCAACAAGGAGGTCCAACAATGGACCATAATAGCTTTTATACATATATATATAAATAGAGAAGCTTTATTCCAAACTTCGGTAGTACATTAATCATAATAGATATTTGGGTTCCAATCTAAAAGTTAGATTTCACACAGAAGTTTGGAACTAACTTGGAATCGTTAGCTTTGTGGTAATATGGTTAGACTGTTCGGATTTGCTTAAGACATTTAAGCAAATATGCTTTGGTGATTGCTTTTTGCTTTACAATGTATAGAGTTGTTGAACATAAAACAGTTTCAAGCTGTATCCCCCATGTAGCAAAGTAGACAGAGGGAGCATAGTGTTAAAACACTCCATTTTCCACATTCTGCCGAATTCCGGAGGCATTTGGTGTTGAGTGGTGGAATTTAACGCCGCGCTTTGCCTCAATAGAGCCAAGAAATGAAAAAAAGAATTTATGTCATTTCTTCGATTGGGAATAGTATTAGGTACTAAATATCATATAGTTTTTCAGGAAATCAAGAGACCGGAGATATGGCTTGAATTTTAACTCGATATCTCCAAGCATTCGTGAGATAAAGTCTCTTGACAAACAGACAGATAAAAAGCGTAACTAAGCGTACAAAGTGTAAAAACATACAACACAACACAACACTTAGAAGTTCTCTTCATACAATTCCTCAGTAATACAAATAGTATACATTGTCATCAGAAACACCCTATAATGTATAACTTTCAACAAGTACTGGAGTCGATCGAAGTTGTCTGCGCTCGTGTACTCGTATACGAATCTGATCAACAAACATCGTCACTCAACCACGCTGTAAATCGTGTGCAGAGCTTAATCTGTTTGCTACTTTATGTCCTTAATACTTTATATATCAGGATATGAACCCGCGACTATTGGAACTAATATAAATGTTTTTTTTTTTCAACTTCACGCTGTATCCCGCACATAGTACCTCTACTATTTAGGTTAGATTAGGCAAACAGATAACCTGGGAAACTAGTGATACTTCAAAAGTGATCCACATTCCGCCGAAATTTATGTATTGAATGGCGAAACTCAACGCCGCTCTATGCCTCGTTACCAGAGCGAGGAAATTAAAATATTTTTTTTTAATTCCCAGAGTGGGATCGAACCCATAATTATTGTATTTCCTATCGCACGCTTGTGCCCCTGCACCACGACGGCCTCAATATAGATGTTTAATATAGTAATAATACCTTAAAGTAAAAAAATAAATATTTTTAACGCCAATCCTTTATTCAAATTTCTTTTTCTACTTAATTTATTAATATAAATTCTGAAATCAAAGCCACTTGGTAAATAAAAGTATTTTTTAAAATTAAGGACAATTTTAAGTGTTTATATTTAAAATCGCCCTTTATTATTCTTTTGACAAAATATTGTCAACCACCACTTAAAATTGTCCACCAAATACTTATGTTTTATTGTCATCTAGAGTGGACGGGTCTGCCTGCGCTACTTTTACGGGAGCAGCATATAGAGTAAAATATTTCAAACCCATATCTACAAAAAGTCATAGATTTGTCAACAGATTAGACGCAGGATTGAGTAGACAAAGCGCGGCGTTGAGTTCCACTACTCAACACACAATGCATCCAGAACTCGGCGAAAAATGGGGAACGAGAGTGCCCAAGAGAGCACTCTAGAAAAATAAATATTAATCCTTCTAACACAAAAAAAGTACATACCCCCCTGAAAACTACTTTTCTTGTACCGTCAAAGTACTACAACAAGGCACTACGTGCTCAAGTCACAAATATTTTTGGAAGAATATTTCTTAAGAATATTTGGTTGTTCTATTTTTCGCTACCCACGTTCTCCCCTCCTACTTTTTCGTAAAGTACCAACAGTCCCACTCTTATCATCGATCTTCAAAATTTCTGAAAGTTTTCGTCACAACACTGTAGGCAAATTCAACTGTTCTTATATTTCATTTAAAATATTGTGGCTTTCAGTCCTAGCGGATAATCGATGGAGTCCTTTGCTATATTTGGCAGAATTGACTGGCTTTCAAAATAAAAACAGGACTTGTTGTCACCCGTACATTTTCGGTTAGTCAACGCCTTTTCTCTGACGGAATTTTGATCTGGGTACGAGATATTCCGATTCTACTTCGCTTTCACCCTTGCTATTCGACAAATCTTCAGATAGTATGAGCCTCCACAAGACTTCGAAATACTCCTACTCTTACTCTTACTCCAGATAATTTACTTACATAATTGGTGACGCTGGTCTCACGGACCGGGTTGATACGAAAACTCTGGAACGTATACACGCTGTGCTATTATGGAAAGAAGTATCTTCGGGGGACCAAAAATAAAGCAGGTACTTGAAATCGCAACACGCGTCGATGGTGGGTCAAAAAGTTATTCAATTTTTTCGATCCACCTAATCCCACAGACATACACGTCGGATGTCGGAATAGCGGATTAAAATAATAACAATATTTCACCAAATTATTTTCACTTTCACTGTTTAGTGATTCTAGAAAATTAAACACCAAAACAGTTTCACATTTCACGAGTTTTACTCAAGTTTTATGGTGTCATTCACTGAAATAACAACTATGCAGTTGTTTACAATCCATTCAGAATGTACGACGAGTCGTTTTAAAAGAAACAACGCTATATTGTGGGAAATTTCTAGAGCATTCTATTAAAGTATATTCCGTTTCTGTTCCGTTTATTTGAAAAGAAAACATGGAAATAGGTTCTATTATGTAATGAGTAGCGTAATCGAGGAACTCGACTAGTTTTCAACACCCCTTTCTTGTTCCTGTGCCGCCATTGTTTCGCCAACACTGCGTTGGAGTGAGTCGAGGACCATCGAAAACTGCCGACTTCATTATCAGAAATCTCACACCGTCGAGTCTCTAACGCACTCCCCCACTCCACTCCACTCCACTCCACTCCACTCCACTCCACTCCACGCCCCCACGGAATACTGATCGTGGGATATTAAAATTTCGTTCAGAAATTCAAGTTCCCGATGCACAGTTATTGAATTCCACTCAGTATGTTCCAGTTAGTGGAAAATATTGATTGATTTGTCGGTAACGTGAGGTTAGGAGTGATGTTTATTATATTTCAACTGCTTGCATGTGAACTTTACGTATGTAATTTGCTTATAAGTTATATATTGTTTTTTTACGAGAATTTTTGGCGAAGGGCCAGGGAGAAGAAATCTAAATATGAAATATTTAATTTCTCTGAGTGTAAATCGAACCTACAGCCGTCGCCATTACAGTCGCACGCTAATGCCCCCGTGCCACAACGGCCACACAATTTATATTGACTATTTTTTTTTAGCTTCACGCTGTATCCCGTACTCAGCAGGGTAGACTGAGGGAACCTAGTGTTAAGACACTCCGTTCCCAACTTTGCCCCAATTTCTGGAGGCATTGCGTGTTGTTTGGCTGAACTTAACGCCTCGCTTTCCCGTCGACACCAGAGCGAGGAAATGGAAATATAAATTTAAGTAAATATTTCATCTCCTCGAGTGGGGATAGAACCCACAAGCAGTCGGTTTTACAGTCACCTTTTGTGCTGCTGCGCCACGACTAGCGTCAGGCCTCGGCCAGGATATTGACTATCCTAAACTAAATTAAAATCAACACTATTTGCTACCGTATTCTAAACTCATTGTCATTAATACAATAAAATCAAGATATAATAATAGAAATTTATTTAATTCCACATCAAAAGCCAAACCAAAACAAAATGTAATACAATACAAACGTTCACCCAACACCGTTCAAGTATAAACTTTGAAGATTCCGAGTTCGAATCCAACGATGGTTACCTGAAACTTACAACGGGGAAATTCAATTGAATGAACTATTCAAGTTAATAGGTTCACTGAGTCTCCTTTGTGTCGCGTCACACGATATTTACATAAATTATATACCCCAGGAGGGGTTCCTCTCGTGTGGTTGCTAGGCAACCGGGCTTATGTGGGCTGTTAAAATTAGCTGAGTATGTTAATATGTTAATTAATAATGTTAGCGCTTAGCCTCGATATTGTGGAATGTACTCGTCGATGTACTTAGGTTTTAAGTACTTTTTGATGGGGAACGAATATTTTTACTACAAAGTAGTTTTACAATAATATACTTTACCTGTGAACCAATAAATAAATAAACGTACCTAAATATCTTTAAAAAAGTGACGTATCACTACATGAGTCGTGGCGCAGGGTCGCAAAGTACCTATGCCTGTGAAAACGACTGGTTGTGGGTTCGATCCCACTCGAAGAAATGAAATATTTATTTCAAATTTATATTTCTCTCCATTTCTTCGATCTAGTGTCGAGGCAAGGCGCCGCCGCATTGAGTTCCGGCACATAACGCGCAATGCCTCCAGAATTCTCTAAAGTGGGGAGCAGAGTGTCTTAACACTAGGTTCCCTCTACCTACTCTGCTATGTGCTGTATACAGTGTGATGCTGATTCATCACTACATAACTCATAAACACCACGCCAACTTCATAAAATATGACAAAATGTGTGAATACATGCAAAAGCTTTTGTCATAACTCATTATAAACTAAATTATTCCACGACGCTCCGAGCCAACTATAGTGAATTAATTTCACGCACCGCACAACAAAATGGCGTGCAACCACTGTACTCCAAAACAGAGAATATTCTGACTATAATTCCTCTATTCAATATGAATTGAGCCATCGAAATGACTAATTTATCGTATAAACAAAAGAACAAATAAAATATTTCGGAATGGCTAACTTTATAATCAGCTGCACGCTGATTGTATAGTTAGCCATTCAGAATTTTTAATTCACTGTATCCCGCACACAGCAGGGTAGGCAGAGGGAACCTAGTGTTAAGACATTCCGCTCCCCACTTTCTGCCGAATTCTGGAGACATTGCGTGTTGAGTGGCAGAACTCAACGCCGCGCTTAACCTCCACACCAGAGCGAAAAAATGGAAATATAAATTTAATTAAATATTTCATCTCCTCGAGTGGGGATCGAACCCACAACCAGTCGGTTTTACAGTCACACCTCGTGCCGCTGCGCCACGACTGGCCTCACTATATAATGATATAAGAAACATATTTTACGGTGAGTTCCTTTATAACGAAATAGATCTCTGTATTGAGTTACAATTGTTTAAAGTTTTATACGGTTATTTTATTACTTTTCTTCCATTAGTGTATTGGGTTCTTCTGTTATTTTCAATTTCGTTTATTGAAAATTGGAGTGCAGTTGAGCTTGAAGTAAATTTTTAACCGAGAATTTCTGTATTCATTTTAAAAGTAAATTAAAGTTTAAATGTATGTAAAGGTCTTTGATCGCTTTTAGGTATACAAGTACCTACAAAATTACATAACTAGTGGCTCCCGCGTGGCTTCGCCCGCTTGGATTTATTTTCTCTTCTGATTTATTTTCGTAGGCATATAACATTATAATTTTAAAAATAAAATCCATACATTGATAGCTAAAGTTTAAACCTATACAATAAAACATTTATTTTGTAGCAACATTGTCGTATGCAATTCTTTATATTGACATATCTTTTTTATCTGTGAACTTATTGTAATAAAACAAACACTAATGTTAAGAAAAGCTTGCCAGATTCTAAAAATGAAAATTGCATTTAAATCAGTTAAACTGTTTTAGAGATTAGCGTGAACAAATGCACAGACAAACAGACAAAAAAATTAAAAATCATTCATCATGATAAAAAATCAGCTTCATGCTGTATCCCGAGCACAGTAGAGTTTTCGAGGCATTGCTATTTGAGTTGCGGAACTCAACGCTGGACTTTTTTGGTGCTAGAGAGAAGAAATGAAATACATTAGGCCTCTAATAATACATTTTCTTATATGTATATCTTCCATGTGCAGACACCGATCCGCTACGATTTTATTATAAGTATACATAGACAACTAATTAATGTTTCTTTCTATATGAATTTAAACGTTTGTAAGTTTGTGTATTTTACGTTCATACACAAAACATACACAAAACTACTGCTATGCGACATCAAAACCCTTATAAACTGTACATAAATTTTAAATATCTCGTAACAAGTGAACAGAGAGGGCTAGACAACCCATCACTGACGAAATACCAAGCCGCAGACAAAAAAGCAACACAAGGTACGCCACGCCGAGATCCTGACGACGTGAGTGCACCGCTCCGCTCGGCGGATGCAGACGTATTGATCTAGCTATTTCGGGAGATAGCATTTTGATACGTTTTATCATTTAATTATCGTTTGGCAAGAGAGAATACTATTTTTTAAACATTTTTAAAGTGTTATTCCACACTTAGGAAAGAAAATTCTTAGTAATTATCTTTGGGTAGCGGAAATTTGTAAAAATCTTCCTACAGGGATACTAACAACATAAATAAGTTGTAACAAGCGTATAAAGATTTCGACGTAGCTTGGCGAGAACGTATGGCTTAGTGGTCAGAGCGCCTGGTCGGTTTCCAGGAGGCGTGGGTTCGAGTCCCGCTACGTTCAAATCTTTATACGTTTTCTAAATAAGTATTTTTCTTTCCTAAGTGTGGAAAAACACTTTTTAAGTGTTTAATTAATATTAACTAATTACTAATTATAACCTAAAACAAGTTATTAATTAAAAAGTATACTTTCAGTAACGGACATGTCAAAGAACATTAATCAATTTTCAATTTTATTTTGTCATCAGCACTTTACAAAATGAAAATTTACAATATTCCAATAACCACAATATATTATAGTTTTGAATTAAATTTAATAACTTATAATATATATCCTTTTTGCCGAATTTTGCAAAATATTTGAAAGGAAATTTAATTTTTATTAGATACTTTAAGATATTAAAACTGGAATCTTTAATGACCATCTGCTGTGGTTTCAAGCCGAGGGAAGCAAACAGAAATTGTCTATTAGGGTTGAATAGGCTGCCATAACTCAATTATTTGAGGACCCAGAGTTTGTGGACCTAGAGTTGGTAGTACAGTGGGGAAAGCGCTATGTTATAAATTGAAATATTTTGCTAAAAAAAATCTATGTTATATATTTTAGTTACAATTATCTTAGTATTCGAGTTTCATACGGCTTTTGACTTCTTTTAACAATAAGTATCGGCCGTAGTACTAGAAAAAATCTGGTTAAGTGCGAGTCGGACTCGGGGTTTAGTACCAATTTCAGGATTATTGGTCAACGGGTAGTATAACTTATAAAAGTTGACAACTTCAACTTTACGGGCATACGCACTCATTATGAAAGAAATCCACATATAATAAACTATTATTTTAAATCTACAGTCATTTTTATCTGTAATGTACTCGTAAATATAAATTTCTATTTTTCAAACTTTTTCTTTTATTTGTGCCGCAAGTTTTAATTTATTGCCAAATTTGATAATTGTAGGTCTACAAAAAATACCTTATAGTTTTTGATTACGCGGCGAATACGCTTAGTTTGTATGAAATGAGCTACAAATATAAGTTTGTATTGATTTTCTTCTAAACCTATAAATTTTCACTTTTCGGTTTCTTTTTTCATTTATTTATATTGTAAATTCTCACCCTATGCCAAATTACATAACTGTAGGTCCACGGGAAGTAACCTATAAATTTTGATTACGCGACAGATTTCTAGAAGCACAATTTTTTTCTGTGCTTCTAAGAACCGTATACATAAGATATTTAATATAAATTTCAGCTTGATACTTCCACGTGACCCTGGAAAAAATATAGCTCGTAAAATATAGCACGTGATTTTCAGTGGATAGCTAGTACGCTCGCCTAAACGCCAATGTCGTTTTTCTCCAAAATGAAAATAGAATATAAAATTTTTCCTGCGCTGTAAACAAAACGTGCAATTCAAACAAAAAGCTTTTATTCTGAATGTTAAACATAAAATGGATGTTTTTATTGTTCACATTTACATTTCACTTTGTCTGGACAGTTGTAGTTCCACTTCTAATATAATAGCTGCGGTAGTGTGACAGCGGGAGGTGATTTTTGGTTTCTTAATAAATCTGCTTCACGCTATATCCCGCACACAGCAGGGTAGGCAGAGGGAACCTAATGTTAAGACACTCCGTTCCCCACTTTCTGCCGAATTCTGGAGGCATTGCGTGTTGACTGGCACAACTCAACGCCGCGCTTAGCCTCGACAACAGAGCGAAGAAATGGAAATATAAATTTAAGTAAATATTTCATCTCCTCGAGTAGGGATCGAACCCACAACCAGTCAGTTTTAGTCACACTTCGTACCGCTGCGGTTCTCGGCCTCTGGTTTTTTTGGTTTCTTAATGGTTGGCTCTTTAAATAAATTGACATTAGTTGTAACTCACAATTATTTTAAACGTTTGTGTGTGTTTAATCATGATGTCATAGCTAAAAATAGTATGTTGATTAATGATTAATTGGGTTTTACGATATTTCTTTGCCTCTTAACAATATTATTTTTATTTGCAGCTTAGACAGAGGGAGACTAAAGTTAAGACACTCCGCTTTCCAATTGCTGCCGAATTTTGAAAGCATTGCGTGTTGAGCGGCGTAGCTCAACACTTCGTTTAGTTTCGTTATTAGAGCGAAGAAATAAAAATATTAAATACTTCATTTCCTCGAGTGGGAATCGAACTCACAACCGATTACGTTTACAGTCGCACGCTTCACCACGACTGGCCTCATTATCCTAATACACTAATAAATGCCATCAGTAATATTTTTTTATAAGTATATCTTCCATGTCACAGACACCGATCAGTTACGATTTTATTATAAGTATAGATTTAAGGGAAAACAAACCTGCAATTATCCTAAAAAAGCCTTAAATGGATGGAGATTTAATTTCAGCAGTTCTGCACACCATCATTATAAAAATTTAGTTAAATTTTAATTCGACAGTAATTAAGAAAACATGTAACAAATCCGACAAGCACTCTCAAATATCATCATATCTCGTACAGCATCAAAAATAACAACCCCAGGAATAGGTTTACAAACTGAAAATATAATGACAATGGCAAGTGGTAGTCACAACGCTTACCCCCTAATTACTCCTGGTGTTCCCATCGAGGCCGAGATTTTAATAGTACATTTTTAATTTGTCAACGAGGTCGAGCTAGTGCTTGGGGTCTTATTTACGAGGCGGGTCGAGTGGCAGCCTAGATGCGGTGAATGGGCAGAAAGGGCAGAGCTGGTGTGGAGGGTGCTTGGTTCTCTACGTCGTTTCTAAATTTTGGCACTTGTAAGCCATTAGGCTTCCGGTGTGGCGGCCAACAACTGATTGTTCGTTAAGTCACTTTTATACGCATCTGTACTTTAATTTCCGGTTTGTTATGTACTAATTTAATTAAAGCTAAATGGTTGTTTAATACTATAATGAGGCCAGTCGGGCCGCGGTGGCGGAAGCATGTGTCTGAAAGCTCGACCAGTTCTGGATTCGATTGACACTCGAGGAAATGAAATATTTAATATTTTCATTTCTTCGCCGAGGCCAGTCGTGGCGCAGTGGCACAGATATAATATAAGTAGTTGTGGGTACGATCCCCACTCGAGGACATCAAATATTGACTTACATTTATATTTCATTTCTTTGCTTTGGTGTTGAGGCAAAGCGCGGCGTTGAGTTCCGCCACTCAACATGCAATGCCTCCAGAACTGGGCGGAAAGTGAGGAACGGTGTGTCTTAACACTAGGTTTCCTCTGCCTACTCTGCTGTATGCATGATACAGCGTGACGTTAATTATATAGTATTTATTTCACTGTGGTAAATAAAACGATTTATGTAAACATTATTTTAGTTTTTTTTTTTAAACTATTTCAACCTCGGTAATAATCTATTAATCCTATTAACATCACAAATAATTATTTAAGTTTGAATTTTTTTCTTAACTTGTTACTAAACCGTTCTACTTAGCTTAACGACTATTATTAACATGATCTTTATTGCTCTATGGACTCTATTTAATAAAGTCCAAGCTGAAACTAATGTCATTATTCTCAATACTTAAGTAGCAAAAATATTATGAAGTTTGAAAAAAACCGTTCTTAACCTGCAAAAATCCCTTTCTCGACACTC
Source organism: Heliconius erato x Heliconius himera (assembly GCA_013421005.1). NCBI lineage: Eukaryota > Metazoa > Arthropoda > Insecta > Lepidoptera > Nymphalidae > Heliconius > Heliconius erato x Heliconius himera. The sequence goes on along the minus strand of JAATLQ010016579.1, from coordinate 109,484 downwards.
ATACGGTCGGTGATAAATATAACAACACAATCACATACGCTAAGTGATCAGCTTCACGCAGTATCCCGCATGCAGCAGGGTAGGCAGAGTGAACATAGTGTCAAGACACTCCGTTCCCCACTTTCTGCCGAATTCTGGAGGCATTTATATTTCATCTCCTCGAGTGGAGATCGAACCCACAACCAGTCGGTTTTACAGTCACACTTTGTGCCCCTGCGCCACGACTGGCCTCACGCTAAGTTATGTAGATAATAAACAACGCTTTCCAGTGCACACTCACTCTGATTTATTCACTATTATATTGAATTACCGTACGTAGCTCGAAACTTGGTAAAAGCCCCGGTGGAGTGACATCTATAAGTAATTCATTTAAGCCGTAATGGGTTTGATGCTTGTTTGAATAAATAGCGACGTGTGATGCTCTGTTTTACATAACAAAGTAAATTTTATATTGTTTTTTATTTTTTATTATGGAAATTGAAACTTTAAATTGTAATATATGTTTATATATTAAGAAACAAAATCTAAAATAGAAATATTAAGAAATAAAAATAAAACTTAAAGCCTTATATCTGGTCTTATTTAAATTTTCCTTAGATAATTTAAAAAGTATCTATTTGTACACTCTATTCTATAAATTTAATGAGAAAATCATCACTTTCAACAAAAAATCCAGATCAATATTTCCTTTATCTTTGACGCCCTCTTAAATAGTAACGAGGCAAGTGGCTCAAGAATTAGAAAGGAACAAAGGTTTCTTCACTTCGTCGACACGCTATTTTAAAATGCTATGGTGTTTTAAGGGAGAAAGAAATCTGAGTGATTACTTTTGTCTTCGCTTAAATATTTTAGTATTTTGTATAAAGGATTATCTCTTACGGCGTAGTGGGACAGTCTTTAAGTGAGGGTCGTTGGTTTGAATATCCAATAGGGGACCGTATTTAATTCATTTTCACTGCATTTTTAAACAAAATGTGGCATAGTTTCGAGGTCCACGCACAACTGTCTGCAAAAGGGGGAAAATAAAAAAAATAGGATTAAAGATTCGTTTTTCTCTACCTACGCAGATATGCGAAATCGTGTTTTAAAGAAAGACTTCTCTCTAGGTTCCTTTCAGTCCAAAATTATGTAGTATATTCAGTTCAATATGAAATTTTGTTGATAAAATACCAAAATTATGATATATTAAAGGTTCCGTAAAAGAAAAACGTAACCCTTATAAGATCACTTTGGTCATACACACAATTATGAAATTTGGCAAGAAATGAGAATTTGCAGTAGACATGAAGAAAATGAAAGTCCGAAATATGAAAATTAGTATTTATATTAGATACAGAAAAAAAACTATTTCTCACCTATATTTATACAACATTTCATACATGCACTCACATGCACTTATGTTTGTCAACTTTTATAAGTCGTACTTCTCGTTGCATTGCAATCCTGAAATTTGCACGGAACCTCCGGTGGACGAGTTCGACTCGCGTTTGACCAAATTTTATTTATGCTGAGACTGGATGACTGATAAAACGATACGCTTTGTTTTAAGAACAACAGGACAAACATCTACACGCTGAATATAGATATAAATTGTTTACCATGGCCATAATAACTTATGTAGTAAATATTTTAATTAAATCTATAATAGTAAATATTTATATCTCTAATTTACGTAGAATAGATTGAAGAAACTGAAACTTTTATAAAAAAAAACTCTTCCCAAATTTGATTTGAAGTGACAACCATCAAAAACAAACCGCACACCGCACCATGACAGTCTCACATTATTTCATTCATATTTAAAATGACAAAACTACAGCAATATTCAAAATGTATTTTCATTTTATATTTTTCGATCACAAAGCAATCATCGAATTAGAAATGGAATAACTGATCCCCCGCCATTAAGCTTATTAAAAGGCTGACCTACTATAGCTGTCTATGGATTATGTATTCATTATTTTTCGATATACGATAAAGGGTTGATATTTAACTTTTAATTTAATTTGATTTGTAACAAATCTATCCTTTATCGATATATAAAGGGTTGATATTTAACTTTTTCGTTAATTTGATAACAAGCACAGGTTTTCTATAGAGAATTTGTTTTGTTTTAGAGTCACTTTTGGGGTGGGAGTAGGATCTAATGCCAAGTTTTTCCAGATATGGAAATATTTACAAATAAATATGATTACAAACAGACTAGATTGAAGACAGACTTGCAGGGGCGCAAGTGTGTGACTATAAACTCGGTTCGATTCCAACTCGAGGTAATGAAATATTTTAATTTTCTTCGCTCTTGTCGTGTCGATACAAAGCGCGGCGTTGAATTTCATTCTAACATGTAATGCCTCCAGAAGTCGACGGACAATGGGAAGCGGAGTGTCTCAACACTAGGCTGTTCATGTGGTAAATAGCGTGAAGCTGGATAAGATAAATAATGAATACAAATACTCGTATATTATTCGGTGAAAAATGAGAGGCTTTGAGCAGTGTTTAAATAAACACACATGCACTTTTAATTTATTCCATTAAATATGTTCAAACACAGGTTATTTTTCAATATTTTTCTACTCTACAATTTTTTATATATATGTATATACTTCCTGCCATCAAATGTTAACAATATACAAATGTTTTAAGTGATCAAATCGATTGGAACATAAAATTTAATTTCCTCGCCGGCTTGTTACGGCGTTGATCATTAATTGGGGAAAACTCAAGAGGCGCGATAATCAAATCTGCGCTTAATGAGCCGTTGCCTCCTCCACGTATTTATTGGTTTTGACGTGGAATGGAGGAAATTTAAAGAAAGCACTATAAGAAGAAGTTTGTTAAACTTTTTACGGAATATTGAGAAGTTTTATTATAGAATTTACGGATGATTAAGAAGTTTTATTGTTGAAATAACTATAATAATTTGTAGTTACGTATTTGAATAAATATATATTTATTGTTAGATCTGTGTTAGTACATTTAAGTTTTTATATAGTTATTTAAAAAAAAAAACAAAAACAGTGTTATTATTTTTTTTAATATACAAGTAAATCAATCTTATAAGTAATACGATCTTTAGACACAATAAATTAAAATCAGTTTCTCGCTGTATCCCGTACACAGCAGGGTAGGCAGAAGGAACTTAGTGTTAAAACATTTCGTTCCCCACTTTCCGCCGAGTTCAAGAGGCATTGCGTTTTAAGTGGTGGAACTCAACGCCGCGCTTTGCCTCGACACCAGAGCGAAGGAATGTAAATATAAATGTAAATAAATAGTTCGTTTCCTCGAGTGGGGATCGAACCTACAACCGGTCGGTTTTACAGTCACAATTTGTGCTCCTGCGCCACGACGGGCTTCTTGAATATTTTATCCAGAACTAAATACATTTTGAAGGCCTAATCAGATGAAATTTCGTTTAAATATTCCCTTCCATCGCTGCGGGTAATGACTGACTTTTTTCAAAGCTAATTGTCGAATTCTCGGCTTCAGAACTCTCGACATAATGAATATCGACTGTAATGGACCATTCATAATTGTATGAGTTCATTTTTTTTTCGAAATAACTTAACCAACGTTGTTTTTTAACCGACTTTACAAAGAAGGAGGTTATCAATTCGACTGTATTTTTTTTGAGCTAACGCTCTGTCTCGCACATAAGAGGACAGAAAGAGGGAATCTGTAAAACTAGTGTTAAGACACTATGTTCTCATAAATATAATTATATTTCCCTTTTTCCGCCGAATTCTGGAAAATTGCGTGTCGATTAGCGAAACTCAACGCCGCGGTTTACCACGTTACCAGAACGAGGAAATGACAATATTAAATATTTTATTTCCTCGGGTGGGGATCGAACCCACAACCTGTCGCGTTTACAGACGCACGCTAGTGCCACTGCGTAACGACTGGCCTCAACGTACGTATTTAACGTATCTTTATTTATTCAATTATCTTCTACATTAAATAAGCATAAATACTCATTTAAAATATTCAAAAACATAAAGTAACAGTTATTATACAAGCACTTAAGTCTAACGAACGGTAACCTACTTCTATATTGCTTTCATACGTAGCTAGTTACGTAGAGCAAGTTGCAATATGTTCACTTAACCCAGCTCCTATCGGTATCAGAAACTAACTTATATAAAACTAAAATAATTCATATTAAACATAGTTCTTTTAGGGTTCCGTAACCAAACGGCAAAAACAGTGCACTGCAGTCTTTTTAAGAGGAGACTATGGGTACTACATAGTTGAAATTTGAGAGGTATGTAAGTGTATATTGTTAATATTTTGTGTGTGTTATTCTATACTAATATTTTTTTAGAAAACGTATAAAATTTTGAACAAAGCGAGATTTGAACCCGCCTCTTGGTAGCTGTCCAATTTCTAAGCGCTCTGATCACTAAGCCATACGTTCTCATCAAGCTACGTCGAAATTCTTATAAGCTTGTTTTTTTAACAGCTCCACGTTATATCCCGCACACACCAGTGGAGGCAGTACACGTTCCCCAGTTTCTGTCGAAGTCCGGAAGCATTGCTTGTATGATCTTGTTAGAACTTATTAATGTTGATAGTATCTCTGTAACAATTTCCGGCAATTGCTTAGGATCGTTTAGCAAGAGAGAATGCTATTTATTCAATATTTTTATCATTCAGGTTCAAACTCTGCCATGATAAAATTTCTATACGTTATTCTAAATAAGTTATATCTTTTAAATTAGGATCTCAAAATAATTATTAAATTTATATCAAGAATAATGTGATGATGGAGGTGGTAACATATGTTTTATGGGATTCCGACTCGCCCTTGGCCTATAGAGATATAGAGAGAGCCTTGTTAAGATACTCCGTGCCTTATATTCTGGCCAATTTTGAGACATTGCAACATCACCACATCAAATGGGATGTGGCGTCACCCTTGACATTCATTCATAGAGACGAAAAATTCTGTAACTTCTAAACCAGTTATAGTAATACAATATTTATTACTATATCGCCAATAATATTAACTAGTGGTGGATCGACCATGGTCATAAAATAAAATCAGTTTCACGCTGTATCCCGCACACAGCAGGGTAGGCAGAGGGAACCTAGTGGTAAAACACTCCGTTCCCCACTTTCTGCCGAATCCGAATTGGAGAGCAGTTGAGTGGCAGAGCTCAACGCCGCGCTTTGCCTCGACACCAGAACGAAGAAATGGAAATATACATTTAAGTAAATATTTCATCTCTTAGAGTGGGGATCGAACCCACAACCAGTCAATTTACATACTGCTTCCATTTAGTACCCGTTATCATGAATATTAAGAAGAAATATTAAAACACTGTTTACGTTGAGCGACGGAACTCGACGCAGCGATTTGTTTTACCGAAGCGGTTCAACTTTCAATAGAAAACTTCTAAAACCTCTAAAACTATATTGTAAGAATTTACTTAAGTAAACTATTATTATTTATTGTAGCCATTCACTTTTGTGGAATTCGTACTTACAACATTCCTTTAAGAACCGTCTCATTGAGACAAGACTCAAATTTAAAAAAAAAATATTAACAAAAATTTCGTACCATGATGAACAACTGTGTCATTTCCTTCATTTGGTTATCGTTAGCTAGTTTAATATCATTTAAATAAATTTATTCTTCATTAGATATTCCAGACATAGACTTTTTATTTATCAATGTTGTAACATAAAAAAAACGCATATTCTGCTAATTCTTTATACATCAATATAAAAGGCTTTTACTGAAGCAACACTTTATTATTTCTTTTAGTTTACATGAACTACTATGGTTCTATATACAATTATAAAGTTTCATTAAAATCTGACTAATAGTTTAGAAGATGAAAATGTACAAACAGACATACTTTTTTTTTAAACATCATATATTTTCATTTTATTAGTGTTGTTATATCTCCCTGTGTATGTTTTTCCTCAAATATGTATATTTTTGTGTACATTGAATAATATACAGATCCATTTTTTTCGTGTTTTGTTATTATATAGATTAATACTTCTTGGCAACATGTATTCATCTTTGTTTAAATTAATCTCAGAAATTACTGTACAGATTTTTGTACGATTTTCGGCAAAATAAGAAAAAAGTAAATAAAATTTTAGTTTCTCACTTATAATATACGGGTTATTAAATCAATTATCATACGCATAATAGGAATAAAAAAAACCCAACTTCACGCTGTATCCCACACAGCAGGGTACGCAGAGGGAAACTAGTGTTAAGACACTCCATTCCTAATTTTCCGCCGAGTTCTGGAGGCATTACGTGTTGAATGGCGGAACTCAACGCCGCGCTTTGCCTCGCTTGTAAATAAATATTTCATTTACTCCAGTGGGGATCGAACCCACAACCAGTCGATCTTACAGTCACACTTTGTGCTCATAGGAATAATTATCTTTTCCAAAAAATCTTTTATATACACGTCCTCATATATATATAATATATATTTATATGTAAATATTTATATTACAAAAATAACTTATGAAGACAAACATACAAAATTATTGCGAAATACTTTATATTGTCATTGTACGTGGGAACATAAAGGAGGCTTTCATTGTAGTCCGGCCTACGATTTTCAGATCGATTAATACTTATAAATAGAAATGTACATACTGCGTCGCAAATTTTATACGTAGGTTTAATAAGTAAATAAACCATTTCTAACATTATAAAAATCTATTATATTAATAATATACAAATAAATAAATAAATATTATGAACATAAAAATAAACCGTAATCTATTCTAATAAAGTAGGAAACTTTCAAAATATAAAAAAAATACAAAGCGAGCTACAGAGTATATATTAGATTTATATATATTTTTTATTTATATCTTTACTTAATTAAAGCTTAATCAAGATAGGGGAATTACCTTTAATATGCTGCGACGTATCCGCTAACCTACTCTACACATTCCTACAAAAGAATTACTGAATTAAAATCACGTTTTTAAAGCATCGTAGGATGCGTTTTTATGAAAATTCTATGAAATATTCTATAATGATCTATAGAAGCGAGACGAAAACACGATCGAGCGAGGTCGCGGCGCGCGGGGCACTGACCAAGCTTTGCGCCCCGCGCTGTTTCTGTCAAAGATTACAAACATACAGCCTCAAAAAAATGCATGATTTGTTTGCGTATTTTTTCATTTAATTACATAAATAGGATTTTATTTAATTTTTATATTTATTTTATTACATATAAAATATAAATGCGAAACAATAATATCAATAATCAAAAATCTTATGAAGACAAGATGTTTTATATAGAAAAAAAATTGAAAAAAAATAAATTATTTAAATAATATTCTAAACACATTTAAAACACATCTATTTAAATTTCCATGTGTACCTTTCATTAACTATAATATTCTATTTACTATATCATAATTTAACTGTCCACCAGCTCTGTCTCTTACTCTATGGGTAACCAAGGGCGGGCGGTATTCGATACTGCGCGAGCCACGCGGAAACCGCTCGCCCTTTGCGAACCTTTGTTTTGCTGACTGACGAGTACCATCGACTATTCGTGATTATAAAACATTTCCTATCAATGTATTTCCGCCTGGATTGCTATTAAATATCCTGGGACGATTTGTGTTTAACTATATACGTTATTGAGGCAGTTGTAACGCAGCGGCACAAAGTGTGACTGTAAAACCGACTGGTTGGGGGTTCGATCCCCACTAGAGGAGATGAAATATTTACGTAAATTTATATTTCCATTTTTTCGCTCTGGTGTCGAGGTAAAGTGCGGCGTTGAGTTCTGCCACTCGGCACGCAATGCCTCCAGAATCCGGTAGAAAGTGGGGAACGGAGTGTCTTCTAGTGAAGCTGTTTTTTTTTTTTTTATATATGTTATTGAGGCCGTTGTAGCGCAGTGGGATAAAAGTGTGACTGTAAACGTGATGGTGGTAGGTTCGATTCGCAGTCAGGGGAATGAATTGTTATTAAATAATATTTTGTTTCTTCGCTCCGGTAACAAGGCAAAGCGCGGCGTTGAGCTCCGCCATTCAATCGCCGATTTTTCGAGACATTGCTCGAAAATTCGACGGCTCCATCTGCCTACCCTGGTACTGAAGCTGAAAAATAATCATACATATTATAATGACAGAATATTCTCATATATATTCTTATTAAAACGAAGTTCGATATAAGTAGTAACTTACGTCGTATACAGATTACCAATTATGAAAAATCAGCTTCACGCTGTTTCCCGCACACAGCAGGGTAGGCCACAACCAGTCGGTTTTACAGTCACACTTTGTGCCGCTCCGCCACGACTGGCCTCAAAAAAATATATCATTTGAAGAAAATATTATAATGTTTGCTATTATACAATACGATACTCTAGAGACCTATAATCCAAACGCTTCAAATGAGTTTAATGTTATTTATTACTCTTACAAAATAAACGTTCACTGGTACAAAGGTTGATGAAGATTCCTACAGATATATTCCGTACTAGTGACCCCCTCGCGGCTTCGCCCGCTGGAAATACACAATTATTTATATATATATATTTTTCCGTCGTGGCTCGGAAATAGTTCGGAAAATTGAATTGAACTTGTAGACAAGTTTTAATTACTTTGAGGAATATTTAATATATTTTCATTAGATAATGTACAGTAATCTTTATACATTTGTCGTTTATTAGTAAACATGATATAGGCTTTTTTTTAGGTTCATGCGTTTTTTTGCAAGTCAACGTGGATATATCAGGGTAGACAGAGGAAACTTAGTGTTAATACAATCCGTTCTTCAATTTGCGCAGAAATTTTGAGAGAACGCCGCACTTGGTCTTGTTACCAGAGCAAAAGATAAAATAAAATATTAATAAAAAATAACTCATTCCCACGAATGGATACCGAACCCACAACCATTGCGTTTACGCTAGTGCCACTGAGTCACATGCCACATTGCGTGTTGAGTAGCGGAACTCAACGCCGCACTTTGTCTTGTTACCATAGCAAAACAAAAAATAAAATATTAATAAAAAATAATTTATTCCCAGGAATGTATACCGAACCCACAACCATTGCGTTTACCGCTAGTGCCACTGAGTCACAATGGCCTCAATTACGGCCTGACTTAGACTTTACTCTAAAGTAAAACGAAAGTAGAACAAGTAAGTTAAAATTAAGAGTTATTTATTAACCTACTTAACAGTAAAAAACATAATAGGTTAAGCTTTAACCGCAATGATGTAACGAGATTAAACATTTACCTTTGCGAAGCTTTTTTAGGTGAGCACTCTTATTTTCTATAGTACTCAGTTTTATTATTTTACTAGAGACCCGCTTGCGGCTTCGCCCGCTTGAAGTACACAATTATTTATTTACTAATATGGATTACTTTCGTGAACTAATAACATTATCATTTTAATGCAATATACAATTTCAGCTGATAGTTTAGTTTTTAATGTATAAAACATTAAAAACTAAAGTTTCAGCGAATTGTATCAGCTTTGTTGAATAAAAAATATTTTTTAACAGTTAACTCGATACAAATTTTCTATTTACAAATTGATTTAGATAAAAGAAACACTAAGTGATATTTGTCAAAGTACGATAGTGAAAACTGCACTAAAATCGTTTGCGCCGATTATGAGATTACTGTGAACAAACGCGCAGACAAGCAGACAAATTGATAAACCAATAAGCAAATAAAATTTCTAAAAATCATTGATAAATGTCCCCAGCAATAGATTTTCTCATATATCTTTCTAGTTGAGGCCAGTCGTGGCGCAGTGGCACAAAGTGTGACTGTAAAACCGACTGGTTGTGGGTTCGATCCCCACTCGAAGAGATGAAATATTTACTTAAATTTATATTTCCATTTCTTCGCTCTGGTGTCGAAGTTAAGCGCGGCGTTGAGTTCTGCCACTCAGCAATGCCTCCAGAATTAGGCAGAAAGTGGGGAACGGAGTGTCTTAACATTAGGTTCCCTCTGCCTACCCTGCTGTATGCGGGATACAGCGTGAAGCTGATTTATTTTTATTTTATCTTTCTAGTCGAGACAGCGGTCAGTTACAATTTTATTATATGTATAGAATTACAAAAATAACGTTGTTTGATATAATATAATTGTTTCATAAAAGCTCCGTACAAACGCAAAAGTGGGCTATATCATGCTTGATATAAGTGAATATTCTATATACAAGATTAAAGTCGAAATTACTGTCTTGATATATGACATTGACGTTAATATTATTATTTGATAAAAAAACATAAAAAAAATCTTATTTCTCGCATAATGTAACATTGCCGCTAATTTTAGGAACATCACATTTTTCCGTTCCAAGTATCTTAACAGATACAAAAATTAAAAACAAAAAACGCAAAATCGGAACTCTTTCAAAACCGACTCGCACTTAACCGGGTTTTTTAACTAAATCAATAACAATAATCATCTATCTACCGAAAATTGAATCTACAACTAACGCACAAACAGTCAAATTAAATGTGCCACGACTGCGTTTCAAATTAAATAATATTCAAAAATCAAAATCAGCTTCACGTTGTATCCCGCACACAGCAGGGCAGAGGGAACCTAGTGTAAGACACTCCGTTCCCCACTTTCTGCCGAACTCTGGAAGCATTGCGTGTTATGTGGCAGAACTCAACGCCGCGCTTTGAGTCGACGTCAGAGCGAAGAAATGGAAATATACCTAAATTTAAGTAAATATTTCATCTCCTCGAGTAGGAATCGAACCCACCAGTCGGTTTTACAGTCACACTTTGTGCCGCTGCACCACGACTGGCCTAAAAATAATATTCATTTTGATCAAATTACTGTAAATGTGATTAAAATTATATATTTTTAACGCGCATTAGGTCAAGGTGAAAGCAAATTTAATTAAAATGTATCATTTCGCAGTAGGTACTAATGTAATAAGCTAAGTAGTACAGATGGGCGTTTATGTATGACGGATGGTCACGATACATCCAGATTTGTATGTCATTTTGTATATACATGTTTCTTTTCTGCTAGGTTTCTTTTTCAAAAAATATATATAAAAAAGAGTGTTAAAGCACCGTTTGGTATTTTTATGATCGTCGTAGCGATTTGTTAGTTGTTATACATTTTATTGAAGTATGCAAACAAGGTATACTTCAACTTCGAGTTGAAACTTAAACGATATACCTAGGTTAAATTCAACTCAAAATCTACGGGCTCATCACTTCCTAAAAAAACATATATCTACATTTACTTAAGATACCTGCAGCCGTTTATATTGCAAAAAACGGAATAAAGGGAATCAAAATTAATAGGGTACTTCTGGTTAACCTAGAATTATGAAATTTGGCAGCTAGCATCTACAGGTAGGACTAGCTGAGGAAAATCTAAAAACTATACATTTGTGGTTAAATCCTAAAAAATAGTAGCCCGTAAAAATAATAAAACGGAGGCAAAGTTTGGTACTAAAGCTACTAGTTCAAGTGAGGTATCAGATGGAAGGGCTCTGACTAAGCAAAGCCTAAATGTTAGAAAAAGCTTCAGACCTCCAATTTTTGTACGAAACCCTCGATGGACGATCCCGACTCGCGCTTGTCCGGATTTTTCTTATATTATAGCATTATTTCGCAACCCTATATGCAATAGAACATCTTACTATAAACAAACAATCCTTCAGATTGCTGTGCTGACTATCTATTGTCTGAAAAGTTTCCGCTTCCCTTTAATTTAAGAAGACAAGGATAGCAATATCTACTACTATACTAATTACTACAGTATTTACAAGGAATTTAATGAATAGTGTTAAATGTGCTTGAGAAAAATCACGATTATTGAAGAAGTTTAATGAGATAATATGTGCTACCTTCAGAAATTTTTTTTTATCAACTTCACGCTGTATCCCGCACACAGCAGGGTAGACGGAGGGAACCTAGAGTTAGGACACTCCGTTCCCCACTTTCTGCCGAATTCTGGAGGCATTGCGTGTTGAATGGCAGAACTCAACGCCACGCTTTGCCTCGACACCAGAGCGAAGAAATGGAAATATAAATTTAAGTAAATATTTCATCTCCTCGAGTGGGGATGGAATCCACAATCAGTCGGTTTTACAGTTACACTTCGTGCCGCTGGGCTACGACTGGCCTCTATAAAATATTAATTTTAAAAAACCGCTTAATTGCGAGTTCGACTCAACCACTGACGCATCCGTATCGATTTTGGGAAGTAGGTACAGCTCATAAAAGTTGACAAACTTAGGTTTACAGATATATATGTCTGTAATTATTTTTTTCTATGAAATCAAAAAAAAATCAGCTTCACCCTGTATCACGCACACAGCAGGGTAGGTAGAGGGAACCTAATGGAATAAATTTTCACTTTTTGTTTTTTTTCCCTATCCTTATATTGTAAGTTCTCAATTCGTGTCAAATTTTATTACAGTAGGTCAACGGGAAGTCTCATATAGGTTTCGGATTTCATCGAAATTGCAACAAAATCGATGCTTAAGTGCCCCTATCTCTTTTGATTACGTTGACTTCGATGCTTTATTTGATGATGCTTCAAAGGACAATAGACCTGAATATTTGGTATTAATTTCAGCTTAATACTCTCACGCAATTACGAGATAAAACAGCCGACAGACACACAGACAGACAGACAACATAGTGATCCTAAAATATATCCTTGTGGTTGGTAGGTAGGGAACTCTAAAACATAAACCACGTAAAGTATAATAGATGTACTATTCTATTCAAATTTGTCCGATAGAGATATCTTTAAGTTTGGTGAAGCTTTTAATGTTCTCATAAAAGCTGAAATAACAGCAAGCGTCGGATCAATTTAATAGAAACTTTTTATAAATGTTACTCAAAAGCAAAGTACTTAATGGAAGTTTTCACTCAGCTCGAACATTGTTTCAAAGTTTCGTTTCGCTTCTATTTTGAACAAACTCAGTAGTTCTAAATTAGGGGTAATTAATCCATCTTTGTAGTGAGATCACATAAAATAAAACAGATCGAGTGCGAGACGGATGCACCCACCGAGGGTTCCTGACCATTTTCAGGGGTTTTCTATGTTAATTTTAACTTTTCGAATTTTCCTTTTATTATAAGTGCTCACTATGTGCCAAATGTCAGAGCTGTAGGTCCACAGGGAGTACTCTATATGTTTTGATTACACGACAAATTTCATACGCCAAAAACGATGCGTAAATTGTTTTAGAAGCTTATTTTTCGGCGATTCAAGGGACTTTTTAGTTCAAAATATTGATATTAATTTATGCTTGATACTTCAACGTAATCTTAAGATAACTAGCCTTGACAGGCGGACAATCCTATAAGGGTTCCGTTTTTAACTTTAAAAGTACGGAACCCTAAAATTTAAATAAAATAAAAGTTTGAACTTTAACCCATTAAAACTATATTAAAATTAAAATACGTAAATTATCTTTGCGTTTTCAACCATTTTTTAAGCAAAAACAGGCACACCGTTGCTATGAGGGTGCTCGATTTTTAACGAGGCATATGTGAGAGACACTTGCCGCCTCTCGACTGAGCTGCGAAAATGTATTAATCAATATCCGTTGAGGTTGCGTTCATTATGATTGTCTGGTAACTATTATAACCGAAAACGATTCTAGACTTGCTTTATTTATTGCATATTTTGTACGTAATATTCAAAGTTTTGTTATTATTTAAAATATAAATAGAAATTATGTTTAAATTTATAAATTTTCTAAGTGATGGAAGATCAGAGTGTGAAGTGTTAAAAATCGGAAGCGGGTAACGTTTTTAAAGAAACACGTTAAAAACACACATCGTCTATATGATTCTAAACTATTTTGAAAGAAATACTATGTAATTGCAATAAGTGATATGTATCACCTACTAACAATACTTCACACTAGTTTCCTTCCAACAGGGGCCGTCACTTACAAGCGAGTGCCCCCGATTGACACAATTCCACTGCTTTTATAGTTATTTTCCACCTAAATCTACCCTCTTTTACACGAGTACGCTAACAGAAGATAATGAAATAGATGTTAGTAAAATACGCAATATAAAAATTTGTAAGCCATTAAATTATAAGCGGTAAGAGAGGTAGGGGGAGACCGCGATTGACCTTCGAAAACACCTTATTAATGATACTAGAGAAAGGTCACGTAAAAAGCACGAGGACCCCCGGAGGACATGTATGAAGAGGTTGATGACAATGAATAAGCGGTAGAGAGGAGAAGAGGCGGCAGAGAGGTAGGGGGAGACCTAGGTTGACCTTCGAAAACACATTATCAAAGACTACCGCGCTAGGGATGTAGCGTGAAGCTAGATTAGACTATATTTTTACAATTTAATTATATCTATAATTAAAATAAATTATTTCATAAATACGATACAATAAAGGCTTTTCCATGATCCACATTAAATTAAATTTCATTCAGAACGTAAAACGATATTGCTTTTGTTACTTCTTTGTTCGAATTTTCACAATACAAAGCTGTATGTATTGTGTTACTAAATTATCGCTAAAATTTCTTAGTGACCTAGCGGCCCACACACGGCTTTACACGCCTGAAAAATACGATTTTACTGTACGTATACGGTTATTTTTACTGTTACCCACTAAATAAATAGTTATTTAAATCTTTTAGATTTTTATCCCATTCTGCTCGTAAAAACGAGAAAAATCAAAAACAAATCTACAAAGTTTTATGAAAATCGGTTCAGCAACTCGAGAGACTAGTTGCCCGCTTGAACAGGAAAACAGACAAAAAAAAATCGTTTCTTTGTGTTTTATTATAATGTAATATACTCTTAAACACAGTTAACTTGAAACGACAGAAAGCCATTTCAATTTTATTTATATGTATAGATTTAATTACAATTAAAATATGCAGCAAATTTAAAAACGTCTCATTCTCTTTAACAGGTAGACAAAGAAAACTGCCAAAGATTAGGTATACTATACTTATTTAGAAAACGTATAAAAATTTGAACGTAGCGGTACGTTCTGAGAATGTATGGCTTAGTGGTCAGAGCGCCTGGTCGGTTTCCAGGAGGCACGGCTTCGAGTACCGCTACGTTCAAATTTTTATACGTTTTCTAAATAAGTATTTCCTTTATAAAATGTTAAAAAGAGTGTATACTATATTTTATATAAAAGATATACGTTTTACTTTGTCCTCCTAGAATACAATACATGCGATGTTAATCAGGCGCCGTACGGCGTGTGGACGACATTCTTTCTACTCCTAACAACTTTTTTCGAACCATTTTCTAGCTTGTATAGGATCCTTTCACAGTCTGCCGGTGAAATTGGATGCGCAGAAGATCGATGCATCTATTCTAAGGTACTATTTGTACTCGTTCTATGTTCATTTTTTTTATTTTACTAGTATTAGACTGTTAAGTTAGTTTTTTTTAATTTAAATTGCGTTACATTCTAATTTGGATTCGTCTTTTTTTATTTTTAAGCGGTGTGTGTGTTTTTTTTTATATTTTGGTTGTTTGCGTATTTTATTACACTATATCGAAAAAAATATTTTAAATACGCTCAAATTATTATAAGAAATATCTGTCCAATTTACATATAATGTGTACGAAAAAAAAAATCAAGGAGTAAAGATTTTAATTCAATTATAAAATAATAAACAAATCTTATAGACACTAACACATCATAGATTATTTATTAGGATCTTAGTAAAAATAGAACAAATCGAATGCATTTCCATAGTAAAGAGCCGTCTCTCTGCGAGCCGTGATTGCCTTTAAAAATATTTCACCGGGAATACTTCCTTTGACGTACCTCTAAATTGAAATTTGTATGCACTGACAGAATAAATACTTTTCTTTGAACACCAGCTATGTCTTGAGTGTGTACAACCATTTTAAAATACGATTTTATTTATTTAGTTTTACTATACGTAGATTATTTTATTCTAGAGAATGAAATGACGCATACAACACGCGTTGCCATGGGAACGTAGTGTATGTCACTTTATAGAAAAAAAATATTTTGTTATTGTAATGTCCTTGGGAATTTAAAATGGATCTAAATAACGTAGAAGTACATTTGTTCTAAAAATATGATGTGAAGCAACCAATTTCTATGGAATATATCATTATATGAGACTGACTCTTTAATAGAGAAAAATAAAGTTCAAAGAACATTTTTATTCTATCTTGGATATAGCAAGAGACAATTTTTACTGCCTAACTAAATATTTTCCTTAGAAAAGTGATGTGGGATAATCTTTTGGTGTGGAATAAAATTTAAAAAATATTGAAAAAAAATCCAGACTTTAATTTCATATACACTAAAATATATATTATCTTATAATAAATAAAATATATTTCTTAAGAAGATATACATATATTTTTAGAAACTATAGATAACATAGAGTGATAGAAAGATACCAACCAGCTAATATAAATTTAGTGTACATTTGTAAATGTGAACAATGAAAACATTTCAGACTATGATGAGATTGTTATCATCGCTGGAACTCGTTACGGCATCCTTTGTTATGCCGAAACATTATATTTTACATTATAAAATCACTTCACGGAATGGGGTTGAGGGTGGATTATTCAGTTTCTGTTGGTTTCAGTAGAATTGAAATTATATTCTATGTGAATTTGAACTCGCTACTGACTCATCGTGACTCAGTGGTTGTATTGGATGAGGTTATTGTGTTTAAGGTGAAGGTGACGTGACGTGGCTTTAGTGGAAAATTACCTTTCTTTTTTTATTAAGGCACAAGTGCCATTGATTTTGACTTTACTTTTTAATTTATTTACGTTATTTTTTTAATTTATTGAGTTTAAAGTGAAGGTAACCGTGAGGTGATGACTTCACTTTTTAATTATTTGTTTTTAAATTTATTTATTTATTGAGTTTAAAGTGAAGGTTACCGAAGTGAAGAATAAGGCCTAACAAGCCTTAGTAAAAAAAGAAAAATAATTCTCATGCCATTGATTTTCCTGACTTCAGTTTTTAATTAAGATTTATTTTGAAGACTAAGTATATTTGTTGTGTTTTTATATATGTTTTTGTAACAACCATAAATGAGAACAAAGAAATAAAGATTATTGTTAATCTAAAATGGAAGGAACCCAAATTCCATAAAAGGTTCTTATTAATTCTAAAATATTAATTATTTTTTGCATATATATAGAATACAATACATAAAGACAATTATAATGTTAAAAAGCAATTAAATTATAACTAAGCTCATAAAAATTTAAAATTAAACGTATGTGGCAACCATTTTTTTGATTTAAATAAAATCGTATACATTAAAGTCGTTTATTATTTCATTTCCTTTTGTTGACGCAAAAAATATTTTTACTTTTAAATTTTCACATTTCTTACTTGTGAAACATGAGTAAATATTATAAACAGAACCCAGTTTTCGGATTTAAATTTTCCTGTTTTCCTTTTATACAAATCAAACGCCATAATTGCTTATTGTTAACGGAGAAGAAAATAAGAAAGGGATTATTTTGTCTTTTTTTTATGCCACGGTCGACTTATCATTTTTTTTAAGCTTCACGCTATATCCTGTATGGAACATTAAAACAGTGGAGGAGACTAGTGTTAAGACACTGCGCACTGGCCATTTTCGGCCAAATTATGGTGACAGGCAGGTAGGTATAAGCTGCGTGGCGGAAGTCAACCCCGCGCTTCGCCTTGATACCAGAGCGCTAAATATTTCATTTCGTCGAATGGGAATCGAACCTACAATCTGTCGCGTTTACAGTCACACTTTGTGCCCCCGTGCCACGACTGGCCTCAATATTTTAAATACAACAAACAATATATTATATTTATGTGAATATGATGGCGTAATTGAACTTTACCCTTGGAATCGAAATACATTACTCAATAGACATCCTACGCAAGAGATACCACAGTATATAACAACTATTAATTTGCAGTATATTGAATTATAATGTACCTATATAAATAATCTTTTAATTTTCTCTACTTCACACTTTTCCTATTGTAACACGTTTTCGTTCCCCGTTTTATACCTGAATCCGAGACATTCGTTGTTGCAGAACTCAACGCCGCACTTTGGTCTGCCAGAGTAGAGAAGTTAAATAACTCATTTCTTCGAGTGGGTATCAAACCAGAGCTATAGTGCTTATAATCATATACTTTGCGCTGCCATAGTTTTAATATAATTCATGGTAATAGTCTTACCACAAAAAAATAAGCTATCTAAAACCGCTGTAAAAGCGGCTGTAACGCTGCGGCAGATTGTGGGTTCAATTTCCACTCGAGTTAATTAAATATTTAGTTTTTACATTTCTTTGCTCTGGTAATGGGGCAAAGCGCGGCGATGAGATCCGCAACCTAACACGCAATGCCTCCAAAGTTTAACGGCAAGTTGAATACGGTTGTGTCTTAATGGGAACGGAGTGTCTTCACAAGGTTCCCAGTTTCCCTCTGTGTCAAGCTAAAAAAAAATTATGTAATGATTCAAATAAATATCACGCATATATTTAAATCATTACATTAAAAAAATTATACATTTTTATGTAATCATTAAAATATAAATATAATACAAATTTCTAGCCTATTAAACAGTTATTTATAAATAGTAAATTATAAAATACATTCTCAAACATGATCCGATCATAGAAAGCCAATTAGTATAATTCCCTTTTACAAGAAATTTACAACAACAAGAGTTAAGCCCACGCTCAGAGCGTGCTAGTAAAATATATAAAAAATAAATAAATCAGCTTCACGCTGTATCCCGCACACAGCAGGATAGGCAGAGAGAACCTAGTGTTAAGACACTCCGTTCCCCACTTTCTGCCGAATTTTGGAGGCATTGCGTGTTGAGTGGCAGAATTCAACCCCGCGCTTAACCTCGACACCAGAACGAAGAAATGAAAATATAAATTTCAGTAAATATTTCATCTCCTCGAGTGGAGATCGAACCTACAACCAGTCGGTTTTACAGTCACACCTCGTGCCGTTGCGCCACGACTGGCCTCAAGTAAAATATATTAAGGCAAGATATAATTTCAAAAAGAATTTTCATCTCGTGCTGAAGCTGTCGGAATTTAATTTTGCTGCCCTGTGATCTCCTTGTCTGTATAAATCCCTATCAAAATCCTCCCCTAGGTTAAAATGTTGTAAAGTTAATTTTAAAGAGTGATCTAGCTAATATAAGCTGTTGGTCTACTTATTATATTTTTTTAATTTCTAATTTCAATATAATTGTTATGTAGTGATTTTTTTAGGCCAGTCGTGGCGCGGTGGCTCAAGTGTGTGACTGTAAACGCGACTGGTTGTTGGTTCGATCCCTATTTGAAAAAATGAAATATTTTAAATTTTCATTAATTTGCTCTGCCACTTCCTTCACTCAACATGCAATAGGCTCTTTCCGCCTATCCTGCCACATGCGGGATTCAGCGTGAAGCTTAAAAACCAATAATTTTACTCATATCGTTTTATATAAAAAAAAACTAAAAAAAATCCCTAAATAAATCGCTAAATTAGTAAGTTAAGTAATCAATCCTATTTCATTAGAACAGCTACGTCTACAAAGTTGTGTGGTGAACGTTGAGACCGAAACCCTTTATTAGGTTGGTGTTGTGCACTGCAAGATGCGCCCGACGACGGCAATCGATGTTACCATGGCAACGCGGGAGTAAGAGAGACATTTACAGCTTCATTGAGAAAGATGACAAGAGGTGACGTATAATTACTATTGTATTTTAGAATTTATTATTATGGCTTATATTGAGGCTTGTTCATATATTAATACGTGAAACAAACATTTTGGACCCCTTTTTGCGAAAATTGCCCGGAAGTAGAAATAACAAATTTGGCACATTTTCCGTTTATGTAGAAGAAGTGCAGAATACTAATATTTTTCTTTAATAATGCTTATAAAATAGATTAAATCAATAAATAAAACATTATACACACTACCATGCATTTGATAATATATATACATTTGTATTTATAAAGTGACATAAACGTTGCTATGGCAACGCGTATTATTTATGCGTCAACGGGTCCTCTATTTATTATTAATGGAGGGTCCATCGGTCCATCGGTATTATATGAAATTACATATTTGTGTAAAAATATAAATGCTTGTAAATGTTCTAATAATTTATACTGACATCTCTAAGTTTTATTTGAATTCTTTTATTTTAATTATACCTATGTGGATTTTTTCCTTTTTCAAAATGGAAGTTTTTACCTCTCTCAAAATTAAGTTAATTTTTATCGGCTTAATTTTTTTCTATTCTATTCTTTGGAGAGCAGATTTGGATATTACCTCTACTTGATCTTGAGTAAAATGGTCTTGATAGACCGAAAGACATACAGACAGACGGACAACAAAGTGATATAAGGATTAGGTTTTGTATAAATATTTCATCTCCTCGAATGGGGATCGAACGCACAACCAGTCGGTTTTACAGTCACACTTTGTGCCCCTGCGCCACCACTGGCCTCAAGTAGTACTATTCTATAAATATATAAAAAAGAATATTTTATTGAATGCGATCGTATCGTACATTTTAAACGATCCAAAATCCGTACAACCCGCAGATGTTATACAGCTTCATTCGATTTCTAATGTGATAATGTAGTTTTAGGGCTATGCCTTACAAGCAACACTGTGTCGAAGTATAAACAGCATCAGCTCACTGCAAATTGAATTTTTATTTAGCTCATGTGTTTTTTTTTAATTAAAAGGGGTTTATTTAACATTGATTTTTTTCTCAGCTTCACGCTATCCCGCTGATCCTGCTTGTAGCAGGCTAAGCAGATAGAGTCTAGTGTTAAGACTCTCCGCTCCCCAATTTCTGCTGTATTCCAAAAAAGACATTAAATGTTGAGTGGCAGAATTTAACGCCGCGCTTTGTCCAGAGCGAAGAAATGAAAATATTTAAATTTAATAAATATTTCATTATCTCGAATGGGGATCGAACCCACAACCAGTCGTTTTTACTCAACACGCAATGCCTCCAGAAATCGGCGGAAAATGAGGAACGGAGTGTCTTAACACGAGGTTTCCTCTACCAGCCCTGCTGTGTGCGAGACACAACGTGAAGCTGGGAAAAATATTAAATTATATTTTCATGAAATAATTTATAATAAATAATTCATATTTTCTAACAGCTCCTCCATATATAAATATAAGTATTGCCAAATTCTGTTACTTGGAAAATCTAATTTTACCGAATATAATTTATCATTTCAATTTCCCTTACGTTACTCCATTGTAAGGAATCTAATTAGACATCTATTCTTCTATTGTTGGAACTATTATTGTCTCGCTACCATCTAGGGCTCTATTCTTAGTAAAATGGGAACCTTTTATTATTAACCAGAGAATTTAAGAAGAAATCATTTGGGAAATATTTATGTGGAGAATATTGTGATGCATCAATAAATGGATGTAACAGAATAAATATATATTTTTTAAATTTTCTTTTTTTAAAACCTAGTGTTGAAACACTTCGTTTCCATTAGGACACTACCGTTCCCCGCCTTTCGCCGAATTTTTGAGGCATTGTGAATTCAGAGGCAGAACTCAACATCAGCTCAGTATTAGAGCGAAGAAATTCGGAATCGAACGCACAACCGTCTTGTTAAACATAGTTTTTTGTAAAATATTTTATATAAACATACATACACTTCATTTAGAGCAAGCAAACACACTATAATATTCAAGTTATACAATATTAAATACCTTTAAAAGATCTCGGCGTTTGGCCGCTATGAACCCTATTAGGTTAATATTTTATACAAAGGACAATCAAGGTGAGTCCGTTACATTTCCAAAGGGATTAATATCCTGTTGTAAAATATGCATGGCTTCTTTTTTTATTATTTGAAATTTGCATTTTTACGGTGTTCCTACTCGGTTTTTTATGTGGTATGAAGAATTCCAATTAAATTGTTTAGTTATTTTTAACCCTGACCGCTAACCCATACGTTTTGGAACGAGAGAACGTATGGCTTAGCGGTCAGAGCGCCTGGTCGGTTTCCAGGAGGTGCGGGTTCGAGTCCCGCTACGTTCAAGTTTTTATACGTTTTCTAAATAAGTATGTTTAGTTATTGTTGTCTGTTTTTGTAATAAAATAAGTTAAATATAATGTACAATTTTTTTCCATCTACGCACAAATTCACAAGTTTATTTTGTGCAGTAATAGATAAATAAGTATTTTCACCATATAAATAAATCGATTTTATTATTTTTAAAATTCGACGGAGAAACGAATGTCTTAACACGAGGTTCCTTCTGCCTACTGCTAAAAAAAATATCAAAATATTTTTAAAACAAAATAATTTAAATTTGCAACTAGTAAAGTTTTCCTATTGCCTTCTATTTGTTTTAACTTCAATGACTACTAAACGCAATTCTCGTTTTAAATAGCACTTAGACCGACTAGACTTTACAAATAAAATAAGTTTCTGTTGAATAAAAATATTTATTTAATTGGCTGTTTTATTAAAAGTCGTTTAATATTAAAAATAATTTCATAGGAACTAGGCAGTAGAAATATTTGTTACAAAAAAACAACTTAAAGCTATACTATTAGATGTTTTCGAGTAAGTATAGTTTTAGTAATTGAAATAGAGAACAGCCCGCGGTTATGCCCGTTTGGATTATACGATTATTTCTTTAATAAGCTGATTTGCTTTCTTGTTCTACTTTTAGATATGTAATTATTATGAGTTTGCAGGCTGCAGTTCACTTATAGTGGCTTCTACTAAGATTTTATTATAATATAGCTGCCCTGGAGTAAAATTATTTATGAATGTTTGGATATAAAAAAAGCTGTGAGTGTCTTAAGACAAGATTCCCTCTGCCTTCTCCGCTATATGTGGGATTCAGCAAAAAAAAATGTGGGATAGGCAAAAAAATAAAAAGTCAACTACATATTTTGTCTACGTTTCGACTTTTTTCCGTATGTTTAAAAATAGGCAGACAACCATTTCTAATATAAATATAGACGAAACTCCAAGAGCGAGAACCCACAACCACCGTGCTAAATCACAAAATTTACACTTAAATAACATAGTAAATTGAAAAGTACCTATAAGTCCACCTTTCCAGATAAAACAACAAAAGAGCCATTAGTCTCTATCCACGCTGTGACAGTTCTCGAGCAATAAGCACTCTGTCCGATAGAAGTGCACTCACCTCGACGTGAACACGAAATGCGTTAAGTGCGATCGGACAAAATAAATGAGCAAACGTATTGTTCATAAATATTAAATATTTTTGATTAATAATGTTTTTAGTTAGTGGGTTTTTTTTTTATAATATTCTATAGATAACTACAACTCATGCTACTTTTTATATTTTGATTGGAAATTCGACTCACACGGAGGAAAATTTCCATTTCCCAGCTTTATGAACGATGTGAAGCGCGGCGTTGAGTTCTGCCGACACATTATGCTACAAGGATCGACGGAAAATGGGTAACTATAGTGTCTTAACACCACGGCTCTCTCTTAATACCCTGCTATTTGCGAATTGCAGCGAGAAGCTAAAAAATTCTTTTGTAAAATATATTTCAAGCCTAAGTACGTGAATAATACATTTAATTATTGTGAAATGATTTTATTATTTACATTCTACATACTCCTTTAGGCGGTCGTGACGCAGTGGCACAAAGACGTGAATGTAACGCGACGGTTATGAGTTCGATCTTTACTCGGAAGAATGAATTATTATTTATTAAAATTTTAATTTCTTCGCTCTGGTGTCAAGGCACACACACAGCATTGAGCTCCGCCGCTCAACACGCACACACACACGGAATATTTTAAGACTAGGTTCCTTCTGGGTAGGCCATCTGTGTGCGGAATACAGCGCGAAGCTAATTTAGATTTTTTAATTTTTATTTCTACACTAGCGGCACCTATACTATGCTGCATTTTTAAACAGAATATATCATTCAATCATGAATAGGCCGCTAGGGCGCCCCCCGCTGGACTCGGGCCTAGGCTTAAGCCCTAAACGGAGCGTTGAATTATTTTAATTTTACATTTTCTCGAAAAGTATACGTATAAATTGCATGCTAAAAAGGCCTAAAATTATGTTCATTAAATTTCCTTGATGATGAAATAACTTTCGTTCGTAAGTTTCAATATATATGTCAAAAAAAAATCGATGAAATATCCCCTTGCAATTTTCAATAATTTTTTGTCACAAAATGCCTTATTGTGATTTATTTATAAAAAATAGTTTAGGTGTTTTTGTAGTATAATGTACTTATATATATATAAATATTTTTGAAGCGCAAAAGCTTAAAGCAATTCAATGGCGTTAGTATTGTTATTTGGTTATTTAAGTCTAACTAAGATTTACACCGTAATGTTATATAGCCTATAACACTCCTGAAGAATGCAGCTTTCATATAAAACGAAAAAAAGTAGTAGATCCAGACATCTTAGCACTTCCACCTCTAGATACGCAATGTCTCAAAATTTGCAGAATACGGAGAGTCTTTATAAAAAATATGCGAGAGATGAGTTAAGCTAAAATTAATCTTTTACTTAATTTTACTTACATATTACTTTCTTAAGAAGCATCATCGTTAACAGCTTCACGCTATATCCCGCACACAGCAGGGTAGGCAGAGAGAATCTTGGGTAGGTTCTTTCTGCCGAATTATGGAGGTATTTCGTGTTTAAGGGCAAAACTCAACGCCGCGCTTTGCCTCGACACCAGAGCGAAGAAATGGAAATATAAATTTAAGTAAATATTTCATCTCCTCAAGTGGGCATCGAACCCACAACCAGTGACACTTCGTGCCGCTGCGCCACGACTGGCCTCAACCGTTAACCCAACAATTATTGTAATCTGGATATTACACCTAAAATATAATTAATATATTTAATCAATATTTAAATGAATATCATTTGCATTTTCGCGATCTGGTAAAGAGGCAAAGTACGGCGTTAAGTTCTGGCACCTCAGCACATAATGCGTCAGAATTAGGCGGTAAGTATTCAACTTAATTTTCTTAATGAAAACGGAATGTTTTAACACTAGGTTCCCCGAAAATGCATAGTCGTGTTTTAGCAGCGCTTGATTTTTTTTATTTATTTAAATTAATAATTGTTAACATATGTATAAGTATGGAAACACCTGCAGAAACACTGCTCAAAAGCATGGATGAACTCTCCACTATGTTCTCCTCTTGTATGGGTGAGTTTGAGAAAACCGTATCTCAGCCTAGTTCTGCGGTCCCCACATCTACAGTAAAAGCGTTGACATCCGATTTTTATACCTTTAAAGTTTTGTGTGGAAGACACGTAGCCTTTTGAAGTCTCAAGTTGAACTACTTGTACTGATAATGGACCTCTTGGAGTCACAATCAAGGAGGAAGCTGCTTTTGCTTCATGGCATAAGAGAAGAAAAGGACGAAGATGTGTTGCGAAAGACAATAGAATTATTAATCGGTCGCATGAAGTTGTCTGACATTAAATCCACGTCAATCGATTTATATCATAGACTCGGTACAAAAAGAATTCTTCCAGGCCTGTACTCGCTAGGTTTTCAAGTCTACGGCTACCGCAGCGTGTAGAAGGCAAAAATCTTATTAAAGAGTACCAAAGTAACCATGACAGAATTCTTAACCCACCTTAAAGGCTGGCAACGCACCTGTAGCTCCTCTGGTGTTGCACGGGGTCATGGCCGGCGGTAGTCACTTACCATCAGGTGACCCGAACGCTCATTTGCCTTGTATTTTCCATAAAATCAAGAAATCTCGGCAAGAGGTTTTTGTATCAGCGCGGAAACTCTTTGGTATAAAGAAATGCTGGTCAGCTGACGGTATAGATGTGATATTACTTTCTAATAAATCGAAAATGAAAATATCTTCGTTGCCAGAACTTAAACGGCTAATTGTACAAAATCCGTTAGTGAAATACATATACAATGTAAACAACAAACTAGATAGCTGATTTTTTTATACCATCTTAATTTAGTCGTAAATATTACATAATAGTTTACTTACAAATTATTATTTTTTCTTTTTTCATGTTTATCCGGCTTTATAGTCGAATAAGGTACACTCACTTATATTCTTTTTTTTGTTTTTTTGTCAAATCTTTAAAATTTTGAACTTATTTTATTAAAAATGTGATAGGCATTTGTTTGATAATATTTCTATACTATACATTTGATATGTGTCATGTATGTATGTCACAGAATGTAAATTATATAGATAATAGTTTTAAAAGTGAATGATTGTTGTATTACTATAATTGTCTTTGTTCAAATATTTTTTTACATACATATATATATTGCTCATATGCATGGATATATGTATATACTGTTTTTTCGTATTGTTATTGTTTACAAATTTCAAACTTTCAATCAGTAACACTTTAAATTGTTAGTTTTTATAGTTTTATATTATATTATACTTTATTTATTTTTTATATTTATATACATTTTTTTAATTATATTAATATATTTATTATATATACGCAAATGTTCATAGTTCTTCACCTGCTCATCTAGCAATTGTGATTTTGTTGATAGCAAAAACACATCTTTTTCAGATACTGAAACCCTTGTAGATAAGCTATCATCTATTTTTAACATTTCTTCAATTACTTTTCCTTGGCGCATATCAATGCGCAGAGTTACAATCAATTCTACTCCTTTCTTTTCTCTAATAATATACTTTGTCCATTCTACAGCACAGTTAGTGCGCTGCTGAATATTATGGAGGACATTCGGTGTGCCATGGATAACACCAAGCTCACTGTAATGGTACTACTGGATTTTAGCAGTGCTTTTAACTCTGTTGATTTTGAAATACTTCTTGCTACGCTCCGTGCAGTTAACATACCGTCCTCCGTTATCTCTTGGTTTCACTCATATCTTACTGGCCGCCGGTAATGTGTAATAGCCAATGACACCACTTTAACTTGACATGATCTCAGTGCTGGTGTTCCTCAAGGCAGCGTTCTTTCTCCACTTATATTTTCTGTGTTCATTAATAATATCTCACAAGTTATTTCTTCTCCCTACCATCTGTATGGAGATGATTTGCAGTTATATTAACATGGATATTTAAACGAACTGCCCGAGATAATTGGTTTTTTAACGACAACCTAACTGCTCTCCCTATCCGACTTCGTCGTTATATGCACGTCCTATCTTTCCTGTTTAAGATACTCAACTATCAAAATTTTCCTTCCTATCTGCGTTCCCGATTTAAAATCATTCCTAGTTCCACTCGCTCAAGGAGATCATGTGTCATTCCGATTTAACACAAAATTTATGCAAAAAAAATTCTCCGTACATGCTGCAATACTTTGTAACAAGCTTCCTACATCTATCCAAGAAAACCCATCTATAGTGTCCTTTGAAGCTTCATTAAAAAAGGATTTTATCAAAGAATTAGACAGTGCTTATCATTGAAGATTGAAGAAAATAAATCATAATTATATTAGTGTTAATGTATTGTATAATATATATGTATGTATTCATGTATGTATGTATATGTAGGTATATTTTTTTAATATTTTTTTAATATATATTAATATAAAGAAAAACTTTTCGAATATTGCACAATTTTGTCATCCCGCTATATGTTTCTTTCAACCACTTCCACAAGTTGACTGGAAGAAATCTCTTTTAGAGATAAGTCCACCTTTGTTAGCCTAATTTCTGTAACTTTATTTCATTTGTTTATTTTATTTATAGTGCAATAAAGAGTATATAATAATAACAAAGCTTTGTGTTAAAATCTGAAAACAAACAAACAAACAACAGCTCAAATGGTACAGGAATACGCACAAGTACGGTACAAAGTACAGTACTAGATATTCTGAAATCTTGTGCATCTTGGTACTCGGTAAAAAAAAAATAGCTGTAAAAAAAATTGCAAAATCAATTCTGCTATTGCTGCTTATATACATATAACGTGCCTAATAGCACAAGTCATTGCATAATGCACAATTTTTGTATTTAAAATTAGGCGCCACAGTCAAATCTTACAAATGTTGCCAGGCTATAGAAAAAAATATATTTTAAAATATTTTTATTTCAAAGTAAAACAATTAGTATAAAAATAAATTAAAAAATTCATATCACTCAATATGAAACTAAAGTATTATAGAAAAAAATTATTACTGAAATTTATCAGATGTATAATCAAAAACAAACTACAGATGCTATAATATTTTTGACTGGTTTTCGACATTCATTGGCAACATTGAAAACCAGTCACGTCATTTCGTGGCTTAGTGTGAGTGCGTTTCGTATGCGTACGGTTGTGAATATTATGTTCGTGCATATTAGTGTTTGTATGTATTTCTGACGCCGTTGTGAGTTGTCTGACATTTCTCTAAATTTGGATTTTATAACTAAAAATCATCAAACTGTGGTCTTCAGGTATGTAAAAGCTAATTATCATTTTATTCTAATATTAATATCAAAATGTTTCTGAACAAATATTGGTGAATTAAACACGTAACCTGTTCTACAGGCGTTGTCACAGCATTGAAACAACGATCTTTTACCTGTATACAACGTCCTATATTTTATAACTTTTCCTGTTATCGTCAATCTTATCATCATGTTACTTATCATTGAATTTCAAGAATAACTAACGTTTTTATCTGGGTGCGGGGCTAAGCGTTGACAACGCCGTGCTAGGGCTGGGAGGCGCTGCAAAGTCAGTCGGCTTTCCGGTGCCGGTCAGGATACAAGTGTCGCTCTTGTACTATGCAAACATGGTAGGCTCGTGTTGCTTTATTGTCTTGTGGTGCCTGTGAAGTGAGCTAAGTGATTATTTTGTTGCAGGCCGGCAGAATGCTAAAATTTATACGCGGGAAGGGCCAGCAGCCCTCTGCAGAAAGACAGAAACTGCAAAACGATTTGTTTGCTTTTCGTAAGGTAAGTTTAATTATACATTATTATACTGTTCAAAGCCAAACACAAGTTTGCATGTTTAGTTTAGTTAGTCAAATACTTGAATGTTAGTGAATAATATGACAATATAGAATAGAAAAGTCATAATCAAATATTAAAGTGATAATTTATTCAGTTCTGTGATTTGATGTAAACCTAAAGTAATAATAATAACATGTCAAATATCAATGTGTGTTACAATTTAAAAATATTTAAATAAGAATTTTATAATTTTTACAAACATTTATAATTTAAGCTATGAAATAGTTTAGTTTTATTTACTTCAAACAAGATCATACATGAATGTAATATCTTCCTATAACCGTTTATAAATTATGAATCAATTTATTTACCACCAACATAGTATGTACATATAATCAACATTCAATTAACATGTTTTGCAACTCCTCAATGAGTTATTAAATGATTCTATTAATAATAACAATCCTCAATGTGACTTTTCCAGAAATAGTTTTATTACTTTATTATAGATTAAAATCTAAGCATTTGTCTGTCAATGCAATTGAGCCCAGTCGTAGTGCAGAGGCACAAAGTGTGACTGTAAAATTCTTTCTTCGCTCTGGTATTGTGGCAAAGCATGGCATTGAGTTCTGCTACTCAACACGCAATGCCTCCAGCATTCGGTGGAAAGTGGGGAACGGAGTGTCCTTAACATTAGGTTCCCTCTGCCTACCCTGCTGTGTGGGACACAGCATGAAGCTGAATGTTTTGAGACTAAATTATTTTCATTTTCTAGTTCTGATAAGAAGATATAGCACAATAATAAATTTTACCACTCAAAACACATTGTCTTGATAATTGAGTGAAAGATTGGGAATGAACACTCCATTTTCATTCCATTACCAATTTCCATTTTCAGTTTTATTACTCTAAACATAATGATTGCGTGTTTGATTTCTGCTTTGAGTAGTTATTTTCTTTTGCCCACATTGGTAACAAACAAAGCCAAACTGAAGCAATGGTGTTTAGTGTGGGTGGAAGCGTAGAATAGAGGAACACTAACTTCTCTCTGCCTACAGCCTGCTGCCGAAAATATTATTTGACCTCACTCTGTATCCTGCACATAGCAGGGTTGGCAGTGGAAATCTATGCACCCAGTGTTAAGACACTCCCATTAAGACAATTCTGTTCCCCACTTTCCCTTGAATTCTTGACGCATTCTAAATGAGTGAAGGAACTCAATGCTATGCAAAAATATATAATATTTCATTCGTATGTGTACCTTTTTTAGAAATCAAACCAACAACCGTTGTTTTTAGTAGTCACACGCATGTGTCTCTGAGCCACGACAGCCTAAAACAATTGTGAAGCTCTTTTATAATATTTATAATGTTTTCACAAAATATTTAACAATTAACCCTAATAAGGTGTATCTTATCTTCTCAAGCCCTATGTTAGGTATGTACTTTCAGATTAGATTGATTATTTTTACAACACACTCCGCTTTGTTGGTTTCATTATGTGGATCATGGTCATAGGAACTGTAATTGTGAAATATTTTATAACTGGATTAAATAAACTTGGTTCCTTTATTTAGAAGTTACCAAAGAGTCAGCTTTTCAATATGATAACAAAATTATGTAGTACATATAATGCATCACTAAATTTTAAAACTGTCTCATGTTATGCAGTACTAAAAAAAGTTTAGTGAAACTATTATAGTGTTATAAAATTTTTCTTGTTTTTTGCTTATATTTATAAAAATATAAGAAGACTTATACATATTTATGCATAAAACCATTTTACTCTTACGTGGTAATATAATGGTGTATGATCTAATATTATGATATTATACAAATTGGACATTATCTAAAATAAATAATACTAATAACGCAAAACAAAAGCAACAACAGCTCGTTCATTAATTAATTAACTTGAATGATGTTAATTATTAGCAATACAATATATGTATATATGTTTAGCTCCACACTGTATCCTGCACATAGTGGGGTATTTTCAAGCTGGGAACATAATGTTAAGACACCTCATTCCCATTAGGACATTTCGTTCCCCAATTTCCCACGAATTCTGGAGCGATTGCGTGGCGGAACTCAACGCTGCTCTTTGCCTCTACCAGAGCAAGGAAACAAAAAAATATTTTAAGTTTTTGAAAGTGTCCAATTTTTTATTATTATTATTATTAAACACAAGGAGTATTTAACCACGTATATAGTTCAATAACATTCTCTCCAGAGAGCTGTGCGATGCCTCCGCCTCGTACAGATTGCTTTCAAGGTTAAATTCTTCAATTTGTCACTTATTAAGCTAAACTCCACAAGTGGCTGAATCAAGACATTGTATATTTCTAATTATGTTTATGTAATTCATTCGCATTTGTTAATAATGCGAATATTGTTATTATTTTTTTAGAATAAGACAAAAAATCAGCTTCACGCTATATCCCGCACATTGCGTGTTGAATGGCAGAACTCAATGCTGCACTTTGCCTCGACACCAGAGCGAAGAAATGAAAATATAAATTTAAGTAAATATTTCATCTCCTCGAGTGGGAATCGAACCCACAACCAGTCGATTTTACAGTCACACTTTGTGCCACTGCGCCACGACTGGCCTCTTTAAAATAAGGATATTGTATTATTAAAAAAATACAGTCAAATTGATAACCTCCTTTTATAGAAGTCGGTTAATAATTGTATTGAACTAAGATATGCTTATATTAGAATAACTTTTATATCAAACTATTTTTTTTTAATTGGCTTTCATAATAAATAGCCTAAGTAAAATATTAAAGTAGCTATTTGTTTTTGTTATTTCTGTTTTTTAATTCATTTTGTAGCTGAGTTCTTAGTACTATTAGAATATATCTAAACATATTAAACTGAATGTCCTAAATATCTATTTATCTAATAGGTCAATAATAATTTAGTTTTTTTTGAAACCGTAACCGTAACCGTATAGGCAGAGGGAACCTAGTGTTAAGACACTCTACTCCATTTTCCGCCAAATTCTGGAGGTAATGCGTTTAGTAGCAGAACCCCACGCCGCGCTTTGCCTCGACAGTAAAGCAAACAAATGAATATATAAATAACTAAATATATATCATCTAAATAAATTCTCATTGAAGTGATTTAAATGTGTCTGATGCTTGTGTAAAAATAAAATTTAAAAGTTTTTTAACATTTTTAAATTTTATTCTAACATAAAACTAAGCTATTATCCCAAAGAATTTTCCCAATAAAAATATTTAGTTAGGCAGGAAAAATTATCTCTTGCAATATCCGACATAGAAGAAAAAACACAACCAGTCCAGTCGCGTATATATAGTAACACACTTTGCGCCCCTGTGCCACGACTGGCCTCAATGACCTGAAAATTCTTCGTACAAATATATTAGTGACCATTTTCCAGTACGTCAATTTTCAAGAAATAATTTATAGATGAGGTGGCGTTGGGAACGTTACTGAGGCTTATCGGTCGATAGTGATAAGAGACGATAACGATAGTGTACGATCAATATATGCATGTATCTATTGAACCAACTAAGCCGAATAATGTAATATTATATTAAAATTTTGTAAAACAATAGATACATATTTAAAGTATACTTATTTATTAATCTATGTTTACCGGTAGAACACTACTATTCATTATAATATAATGGAATAGTCTGTCAAGAAATTAAGAATTAATCTAAAGAATGTATTGAAGATCTAGAGAAAGTTTTTCCAATGGTGCTGTATCCTGCACAGAGACAGAGGGCAGAAGGAACCCAGAAATCTAATATTCTCTCTCAGACACTCCGTTTCCCGTTGAGACATTTTCTTTCCCTACACTCCGCCGAATACGCGAGGCATTGAGTGTTGAGAAGCGGAACTCAAAACTTCGCCTCGGATTGAAATGAAAATATGAAATATTTCATTTTCGGATATCGAGCTTTTGCCTCTGCGCCGTGACGGCTTCCAAAGGTTTCTTTTTCATATATTTATATTTTTAAATATAATGTAAAACAAACACTCAGTCATTTGATATCGGTGAACAAGAGCAATGTAAAATAGATTTATTTATATTTATCATAGCCTCGCTCGTGTTTATAGCGGAATCGGTATCGATATCTTGTATAGTAATAAATCGCCACACCCGACCTCGCCCGCGCCGTTAATTATTATCTATAAGTTGATGTAACGCCAGATATCCACATTGCTAATACGTTCGCGTTCCTTAGAATAATGTTATATTGGATTTAAATAAATATTGAAATATTATTTTTAAAAAATCTTGAATAAATATATATAATAAAATGTATCATTTGGGAATATCGACTAACCATCATGAAATTGATTAAGTTAAAGTCGTTATTTTACTCAAATAATATTTTTTTATAATATAAAATAAATAAATAAAGCTTCATAGATAAAATGAGATAAAATATCGAGACAACAGTAGTCAAGTACAAAACAATGGTTTCTCGATCTATCGAAGAATATCTTCAAGTTATTCTTAGAAGATGTCAAAAGTTCCTATCTCGCTTGCGATGGACCCTGTGTAATGCATGGTCCTAATGCCCAAATTTAGAGTAACCATAAAAAGAAACTCTTCAAAAACCCACAAATATATTATAATAAATTTGTTATGGAATATGAGGTCGTGGGGCAGTGGCACAAACATGTAGACTGTAAACGTGATAGGTTATAGGTTCGTTTCCCACCCGATTAAATGAAATATATAATATTAATATAATAATAAAAATAACTTTCATTTCTTCATTCTGGTGTGGAGATAAAGCGCGGCGTTGAGTTCAGCCTCTCAACATGCAACGCCTCTAAAATTCGGTGGAAAATGGGGAACGAAATGTCTTAACACCAGATCCGTCTGCCTACTTTTATTTTTTACATTTAATAAGGCATAATTCAATATTATGGAAAATTTTTAGAATGCACAAGATATTATTAGGTTCATGCGAGGATTTATAAGTCGGGTTATGTATAAATTCCCAGGCATCATTAAAATGATCGCCACCTACATACTTGCCACATTAAACCTGTTTTAACTGTGGTTTGCAAGAAAATAAAATTGTTCTAAATGTATATTAAATATTATGTTTTGTGTTCTGTCAATTACATAGTAATACGTTTAAATATGATAATCATGATATATTAAAATAAAAAAAAACAATATAGTCCATCGTCTAGATTATGATAAATTTTATTTACTCTATTTTAGATTATTTTTTATCTTTTAAATATAAATTTTAACACATTTTATTAAAATTTATTTATAGTATATTGTTGGTTTATTAGAAATATCACTATTAACTCATCTATCTAAGTTGCTTTGCGCCTATTATAATCACATCCGACGAGACCACATTCCTCATGCCGACACCGTTGTTGGGGCGTCTCGTTCCTTTTGCGTCACGCTCGAATCGGATATGTTCCTTTATATTAATAAGAATATATCTTTTTTTTGTTTATTCACTAATTATATTGTCAATCATTTGTGCTACATTAGTTTCTACTAACTTAATTTTTTTTTGGGTATTTAATTTGCAAAATACGCAGAAAATGTAAAATTAATATAAAACTAAAGTTATTGTTTTTGAAAAAATCAAAGCAAAAGTCTTTCAAACGACGAATTAAGAATAAGACAGCCTTAGTGTTGACCAGTTTCCGGGTCTGAGGCATGTTTATTATGTATTCAAAAATCGAAAGCAGGCTTTGTGCCTAATAATAAATACTCTTTATTTCCTCCTCCTGACGTGGCGCAGCGGCATAAAGTGTGACTGTAAAACCGAGTGGTTGTGGGTTCGATCACCATTCGAGGAGATGAGATATTTACTTAATTTAACTTTATATTTCCATTTCTTCGCTCTGATGTCGAGGCATAGCGCGGCGTTGAATTCTGCCACTCAACACGCAATGCCTCTAGAATTCGGCAGAAAGCGGGGAATGGAGTGTGTTAACACAAGGTTCCCTCTGCCTACCCTGCTGTGTGCGGGATACAGCGTGAAGCTTTATTTCCTGTAGGTTCAGTAGCAACAATGTAAAGCTAAAAACATTATAATTTTTATTCTATAACAAGCTAAACGTGACCCGACATATACATATTTGATTTCTTACATCATGCATACAATGATCAATAGAGCAGACATCGAGGTTTGTATAAATAACTGAATTAAAAATCATCGCCCTAAAATAACCACCCATTATTATACCATAAATTTTTACACCGCAGCATCTTGAGAACCGATACTGAACAGATGCCTATTGCTTCACTATATGTAAATATTTTATAATAAAAATTAACTTCGGTATGCGGTATTAGAGTGTTATCGTCAACCAAAATATACAATAGAAAAAAAACGCAGAAATGACAAATGACATTTCCATGACAATCTTTCGGAGTATAAAAACTTTTTGGTCGACTTATCGGTGTCGAACGCCAAACAGTCACGCTTTGACAATATTTTATCTGTCAAAACAAATCGTTTAGGGGATTCCTGCAGCTCATTCAATTCGTATGCCGTAGTTGCGTCCCGACAAGGCGCGAGGCTCATTAGTACTGGGGCAAACAGCTTAACCTCTATTAGGCCGCGTCATTGCCTGAAACTGCCATCTCCCACGGTTTCCTCCTCTAAGACATCACGTCCATTTGTAGAGAAACATTCGGGTCGATCATATTACACCCGAGGGTGGAGTTTCCTATTTCGGCATGTCCCTGTTTCGTACGGTCTCCCACACGTCAAGCTAGAGTTTATTATATAATTTGCGCAATTTAGATGGTCGTTTATTGTCGTAAATATTACTTGAAATGATGTCCAGATGAGTTAATATGATTACTACTTATCTAAAAAAAAATGCGCTGTGTCCGGGATACAGCGTTTAGCTTTAGGTAGGCAGAGGGAACTAGTGTTAGGACACTCCGCTTCCCACTTTTCGCCGAATTCTGGATGCATTGCTTGTTGAATGGCGAAACTCAACGCCGCGCCTTACCTCGATACCAGAGCGAAGGAACGGAAATATAAATTTAAATAAATATTTAATTTCCTCGAGTGGGGATTGAACCCACAACCACTCGCGTTTACAGTCACACTGTGCCCCTGTGCCACGACCGGTCCTGCGCTACTACTATTTATCTAATTTTTAATATTTTACTTGACTCTTTGTTGAGTAAGCTGAGGCCGTCGCTCATGCCCCTGCACCAGAGGCGTGATCACGTGACTGTAACTGCTGTGGATTCGATGCCCACTCGAGGGAACGAATTATTATTTACAAATATTTTAATTATTCGCTGTGGCGTTGAGTTCTGCCACTCAACACTCAATGCCTCGAAAATTTGACGGAGAGTCTTAACACTTAATTTTCCTCTGCTTACCCTGTTATATGCGGGATCCAGCATGAAACTGAAAAAAAAAAAACTAGCAGTTGACTATTAATATTCGAAAATATATTATATTGTCAATGTAGGACTATTTTTTTATAATGTCGTTGCAGATTAAAATCAATATTTGTTCAATTTCCGCGATATCTGGCGTACGATAAGACACGTTTGCTGAGTTCATTCACACAACGATGTACTAGCGTGGTTTGTTCGTCCCGTCTTATTCAGTTTTTACGCTTATGTTTGCTTACAACAATCGTTGTTATTTTTATTTTGTCATATAAACTTCCATTTTATGTTTTTTTTGTGATAATATAGTATAGAAATTATGTGTTTGACCATCAACCAATAGTACCTATTAGTGTACTATTATATAGAAACGCTGGGTCTCACGTGTAGCAGAGTAGATCCAGGGTGCCTAGTTTTAAGACAATCCGCTTCCCACTTTTCGCCGTATTCTGGAGGTATTGCTTGTTAAGTGACAGAACTCAACGCCGGGCTTTACCTCGTTACCAAAGCAAAGTAAAACATTAATTACTTCATTTCCTTTAGTGGGAATCGAACCCACAACCTGTCGCGTTTTCAGTCACACACTTGTTCCCCTCTGCCATGACTGGCCACAAGTAAATTTAGAATGAATTTGTATTTAAATAATATAAACGCGTACATCCTCTTAATGTCTAGGATGAATGCAATATCACGTATCAATATTTGTTATTTGCCGTTTCGAATTAATTGAAATGGTTTCGATGGTCGCAGCGGCTGATAATCCCTATATGGATTGTCGTATTGTCTGTCTGCATTTTTACATATATATTTTAAAATAAATTACTTTATTGTAGCTTCACGCTGTATTCACTTAATAGGGTAGGTAGAGGGAACCTGGGAATCTAGTGATAAGACACTTTGTTACTATTAAGACACTTCTGTTTCCCACTTTCCAGTTTAATTTTTTTTAAGGTATTATAAAATAAAACTAGATTTGATATTCCTAATAATATATTGAATCTATATTGTTGTTACAATTTACTTTGTAAATGTTATAGCATTTATTTATACAATATAATTCTCCACACTTCTTGAAGTTATACATTTTTTGTGTTATTATTTTTTTCCTCAACCACAATTTAGTTATTTCGTTTACAAAACGCGTCGGCACTTTTTCGTTGGCTTTTTACACAAACGTTAATAGAAGTACCTATTTCGAATGTATCCCATATACTATAGATAGTTGGGTTCCTTTGTGATCGGACACTCACCTTCACGAAGGTCGTTTGAATCGTTTGCCTCGACATATTCCAGACTTCTTTTTGTATGTTCAAAAAAAACGTGATCTAATTTTTATTTAAAGGTCTAATTTATACCTACTACACTAAGGCCCGTATTTATAAATTGATCTTAAGTCTGAGATCGATCTTGAGATTTCGTTTTCATTCATAAATTACATATCTGTTAATGAAAATTGCATCTCAAAATTTGAGAGCTGTTTATAAATACGGGCTTAAGAGTTTTAACATTTTTTTTTCTGTACTATTATTTATATATACAAACTATATTTATAAATACCTGGTTATTTTATTTGACCATAACCAATAAAAAGTAAAAATGTATATTGTGGAGACCAGTCGTGGCGTAACGGCACAAAGTGTGACTGTATAACCGACTGGTTGTGGGTTCGATCCCCACTCGAGGAGATGAAGTATTTACTTAAATTTATATTTCCATTTCTTCGCTCTGGTGTCGAGACAAAGCGCGGCGTTGAGTTCTGCCACTCAACATGCAATTCCTCCAGAATTCGGCAGAAAGTGGAGAACGGAGTGTCTCAACACAAGGTTCCCTCTGCCTACTCTGCTGTGTGCGAGATACAGCGTGGAGCTGATTTAATTTCATTGCTGATTCACATATTTATATTAAAACGGATATAAACTAAATGATAGTTAAGTTGCAGTTAAGCTCCCGTAACGGAAGCCCCGCAGGAACTGCGATATCAGAAAACCTGCATCCAGGCTTAGAAACCCCATACGTGACAGGTTCGATGAACGACTGTCGAAGTCATATCTAATAAGATATAATTTAATTGCTCATTTTTTTTATTAGCTTCACGCTGTTTCCCGCATGTAGCAGGGTAGGTAGGGGGGCCTAGTGTTAAGACACTCCGATTCCAGCGTTGCGCTGGATTCTGAAGGCATTGCGTGTTGAGTGGCGGAACACAACGCCACGCTTGGCTCGACACCAGAGTGAAAAAATGAAAAAATTGAATATTTCATTTTCTCGAGTGGGATTTGAACCCACAACCTGTCACACCTTATCTATTTTTTTAATAAAATAATTTCTTTATTCAATATTCTCGGAAATAACAAAGATATATTTTTGATTTTTTATACGTATATCGTCAAAATCTACATTGAATCACTTATTACCTATACTTCTTAAAAATATTTCATAACATGATATCGTGTGATGCTCTTGCAAGAGAAAAGACATATTATGTAACTTTATTACAGTTATGTCAATATCTTTGTACGACTATACGTAGGTTCCCCATTTGAGAATCGATTCTTGCATTTTACGATACGTATACGATCCAGTGATTGCCCGTTTCTGTTACGATCGTAAAAATCATGGAGGCCGTTACAGTTTTATTACACGAACTAGGTGCTGTGATGGATTGCAACTGACCTGGTCGGTTACCCTGATATTTGTTTAGTGTAAGCGTGGAGATAATTGGGCACCTGAAATAAAGGGAAAAAACGAAACTAAGAAAAAGATTTTATATTGATTTCTGCTTTGTATCTTAATATTTACTACCCATAGCCAGACCGTACCGTGTGAAAAAAATTGAGAAATCGTGGCGTATATCGTTCAGAAATGAACAATCTATAAAATATAATTGTTATTTTTATAAAAAATAAATAAATTAGTTTCACACTGTAACTCGCACACAGCTGGGTAAGCAGAGGGAGCCTAGTGTTAAGACATTCCGTTCCCCACTTTCTGCCGAATTTTTCGAGGCATTACGTATTGAGTGGCGGAACTCAACGCTCGGCCATTGCCTTGGTGTCAACACTAAGAAATGAATATATTAAGAAATACCTAATAATTCACCATCACTCGAGTTTGGATCGTACCCACAACCGTCGCGTTACCGTCACACCCTTGTAACCCTGTTCTACGACGGTCTCATATAAAATTAAAAATTCCATATTATGTTAAGCGGCTGATACCTATATCATTGATGCAGTTATTAACTTATTTCGTTTACATACAATATCTATTTTTATTTATATTATGCGATGGTCACGTTTAATACCTTTTTTATATAATTCAATAAATGTAATATTATGTAGTTTGAAGCATTACAAGTGATTAATATGGTATTATACAGTAATTATTAAATTTATATTTCCATTTCTTCGCTTTGGTGTCGAGGCTACGCGGCGTTGAGTTCTGCCACTCAACACGCAATGCCTCTTGGTTACACTAGGTTTACTCTGCCTACCCTGCTATGTGCGGGATACAGCGTGAAGCTGATTTGATTTACAGTAATTATAATAACGAGGCCACGAGCCGCGGCGCAAGGGGCCCAAGTGTGTGACTGTAAACGCGACTGGTTGTGGGTTCGATCCCCACTCGAGAAAATGAAATATTTTTTATTTCTTCGCTCTGGTTTCAAGGTAAAGCGCAGCGTTGAGTTCCGCCACATTGCAGCATTTAGTGGAAAATGGAGAACGGAGTGTCTCAACACTAGGTTACGTCTATCTACATTGTTGTATGCGGAATAAAGCCTGAAGCAGATTAAATTTATACAGTAGGTAATTGGATTCCAAGTAGTTAGGTATTATTACCGCAGATACAATGTCGACCGCGCCGTTCCGCGACCGGCGTCGATAGTGTTTGTACCGTTTCCTAGAACTGCTGTTTCTTACATTATAATTGATTTTCGCTTTCGTTAAGTATGAAAGTGATTATTTAAATTAATCATAGTTTTCTTAACTCGTTTTCTAAGAACCATTTTAAAAGTTAAAGTTAAGGCTTTGATAAAGATATTTTTAACTGCAGCTAATCAGTTTAAATTTTAGTCAATTGACCTCTCAATTGCTGTATGATACACATATTAGTTAACAGAATATATGAATAAAGTGTTAAAACTGCTGAATTTTTCGAGGCATTGCGTGTTATATGACAGAACTTACTTACTTTGCCTTAGTGCTAGAGCTAAGAAATTGAAATATTAATAAAAAATAATTAATTCCTCCGAGTGGGAGTCGAACCCACAACCGTCGCCTTATACCATGCGCCACGACGGTCTCCCTTTATGTATTATTATAGTTTCGTTGTTAGATGTATAAAAATGTGTTAACACGGAATTTATTAATAATATCTATAAATTTAAAATAAAATACAGTAGTTTATAGTAAAAATCGATATGTTTCGAATTTGAAATATCTCGCTGTATACATATTAACTGCAGGCTATTATAATGAAGATTGTTTTTTTTTTGTGTGAAAAGTGAGTGGGACTGCAATGCTATACAATGTACAAAGGTTGATCGTTATTGAGGTTGTGAACCTACTTCGGTAAATCGAATCTCTTTATGTCTTTATATAAAAACTTTTTGATTAATTTCAAAACAAAGAAATATTTGACAAAAGAAATCACTAACCTTAATTTCTGTTTATTAAATACTTTCTCTTTTTTGCTAAAAGTAAACTTATACAAAAGAAAAACATTGAAGAAGAATTATTTCTGCTATGAAATTTGTTTTTAGAAAAGGCTTTATAGCAATTTGTTTTGGTTAACGATTATTCTCGTTCTTAGATAACTTAACGAATTCTATATTATTCAATACTTATAATGGAATCGTAACAGATCAGCGTCTGTAAATGGAAGATATATAAGAAAAGAAATGGGTCATTGTTAGCATTTTAATAACTTAATAGAACCAAAAATAGTGATTTCGAAAAAAAAATGTCGTTGAAGAGCTTAATTGATTTAATTGCATTTTTCACTATTGTATTTTGGCAATCTTTCTTTAACATTTCGTGTTTGTTTTACTTCAATCGAGATTCGATTCGAGAGAGATCTGTTCTCGATCTCTCGATATATTATGATAATAAAGTTATATCACGATGAGAGAGATATATTATTAACTCAAATATTTTTTAGAGGCACGAGGTGTGACTATAAAACCGACTGGTTGTTGGTTCGATCCCCACTCGAGGAGATGAAATATTTACTTAAATTTATATTTCCATTTCTTCGCTCTGGTGTCGAGGTTAAGCGCGGCGTTGAGTGCTGCCACTTAACACGCAATGCCTCCAGAATTCGGCAGAAAGTGGGGAACGAAGTGTCTTAACACTAGGTTCCCTGCTGTGTGTGGGATACAGTGTGAAGCTGATTTATTTATTAATTTTACGTTTACGTACGTGTCTAAATTTAATATTTGTATGCTTCAGAAGATAAGTACCTACGTACGCACATACCGATCCAACTTACTACACAGTATTTTCCCAACGCCATTATATTATTATTAATCATTCAACAAAAGAGGATATATTAGAAATATCATTATTTAATAATTTATTTTAAACATGTTAAGGTAAAAAAAAATAATAGCGGCGCTCTATTCCATCCAGGTACTGTGAGTCACAAACGACTCTACTACAATAATCTCTCGCGCTAGCTATATGCGGTCGACGTTTTTAGCTGTTCTGTTTACATTGACGTTTGTACGTACATTCTGTTTATATTTAAGTAAGGAATAGAAGAACTTGTAAAGCGTCTCACGTCAATTCGTCGTATGTTTATTATCTTGATAATGAGGACTGATTCATGCGGTTCGTCATACGATAGTGTGACATTGTAAAGTGTAAACTGGTTATCACGCATTGATTCATCTCTAGGAACTTCTGTTATTTATCAAATCAGCTTCACGCTGTATCCCGCACACAGCAGGGTAGGCAGAGGGAACCTAGTGTTAAGACACTCCGTTCCCCACTTTCTGCCGAATTCTGGAGGCATTGCGTGTTGATTGGCAGAACACAACGCCGCGCTTTGCCTCGACACCAGAGCGACGAAATGGAAATATAAACTTAAGTAAATATTTCATCTTCTCGAGTGGGGATCGAACCCACACTTTGTGCCGCTGCGCCACGACTGACCTCAAACTCTTCTGTTATTTATAATAACATTAATTGGTTGTATAGTTAGTCTGTTGTGTTTTCTAAACCTCCAAAACAACCTCGTTCAAACGTACACGAAGGTTTATATAGTAGACTAGAGGGCGCGCGCGGCTTCGCCCGCTTATTAGGAGTGAATTCTAAAAAAACCACGAAACACGTGTTCAATAAAATATTTTTAACAGTCTGAATTTAAATTTTTATAAAAATCGGTGGCAATTTAAAGATTTTTCCATATAAACTTTCAACCCCTTATTTGAACCCTTAGGGGGTGAATTCTTAAAAACCATGAAACATGTGTTCAATGAAATATTTTTGAGAGTCTGAATTTCAAATTTTATAAAAATCGGTACAGATTAAAAAAAAATTCCATACAAACTTTCAACCCCTATTTCATCCCTTTAGGGTTAAAATTTTTCAAATTCCCTTCTTAGTGGATGTCCAGAATATGAAAATAAACATCTGCCCAAATTTCACGTTTCTACCATCAGCGGTTACGGCTCTGCGTGCGTCTTACCTCAGTCAGTCAGCACAAGTCCTTTTATATATATAGATTTTTTTCTTTATATCATTAACAATTTTTTTTAACAGGAATAAGCTATATAAAAGAAAGTTATATATTTTGATATGTATATAGTATATATTGATGTAGTTTTATAATCGATGACTCGCACTGTCACCAAAATTCTGAGTGGCGGTGACGACAACGACAAAAACAAGCGTATACTCATTTATTTTTCCGCTTATTCTTTGCTTATCGTATAGGTAACTTATATTTTATATTATCCTTATCTTATTTAATCACAAAAGTTATAGTTTTTACCCAAGAACTTATAGAAAAATTTACTTATTTAGAAAGACTCGAACCCGCGCCTCCTGGAAACCGACAATGTGAACGTACGCTAAGTGGTCAGACCACCGGGTCGGTTTCCAATTCAAATTTTAATACGTTTTTCTAGATAGATATTTTTCTTTCCTTAGTGTGGAATAACACTTTAAAAGTGTCAAAAATAAATAAATCAGCTTCACGCTGTATCCCGCACACAGCAGGTTAGGCAGAGGGAACCTAGTGTTAAGACACTCCGTTCCCCACTTTCTGCCGAATTCTGGAGGCTTTGCGTATTGAGTGGCAGACACCAGAGCGAAGAAATGGAATTTAAGTAAATATTTCATCTCCTCGAGGTTTTACAGTCCCATTTTGTGCCGCTGCACCACGACTGGCCTCAATTAAAAATATTATAGAGATATTATACACATTCTTCAGATTTCCTTTGAATGAGTACGTGGCGCTGGCGCATGTAGAGTAGCTGGTATTTAGATTACACACAACCGTTTACAAGGAGATGTAATTATTTTTATGTTTATCGATCGTTATTACTAAGTTATTCATATTTTTTTCTTATTAATAATGCTTTTAACGCCACATAATACTTAGATATACTTAACTACTATAATAATTGTTTTAATTGTTTAGTATTTATTGGTTTGTGCTTGTGTAAGCTTATAGCAGTTTTGTTTATTAGTGTGGAAACTATAAGTTTTTTTTAACTGTATTCTTCCATTTCTATACGTTAGATTAAATAAAATAATTGTTACCGATCTTTTAAATTTACTCTGTATGTCGTTCATAGCAGGGTAGGCAGAGGGCACCTAGTGTTAAGGCACTCCGTTCCGTGGAGTGGCGGAACTTATCGTCGCGCTTTGTTTCGATACCAGAGCGAATGAAATGCGATGAAAATGTTAAATATTTCATTTCCTGTAGTAAGAATCGAACCCACAACTTGTCGCATTTATAAGTTATACTTTGTGCCCCTGCGGCACGATTGGCCTCTAAATTTTAATTGTTCTAACACTACGTTTAAATAATCTCTATTTTTATTACGTTCTATTTACGTAGTATATATTGTAATCGAAGCGATTGCCATCAGTGACACGCATACGGTACGCACAATGGATGCAATCACATTGACCAACCGGAAATGGCACAGGAAACCAACTAGTCTGTTACCCAGAGCATGTGCTTCGTGAAGCCTGTCAAACATTTTTGAAGAGTTTTAACTGAGATTAACTTTAACTGTTCACTGAGTTTGTATAGTTTTGTTGTTTTACATGCATTTTCTGTGTAAATTAAATTA
Organism: Heliconius erato x Heliconius himera; assembly: GCA_013421005.1. Taxonomy (NCBI): domain Eukaryota; kingdom Metazoa; phylum Arthropoda; class Insecta; order Lepidoptera; family Nymphalidae; genus Heliconius; species Heliconius erato x Heliconius himera. Next base: position 64,916 of record JAATLQ010016579.1, on the reverse strand, counting down.
AATCAGCTTCACGCTGTATCCCGCACACAGCAGGGTAGATACAGGAGGCATTTCGTGTTGGCAGAACTCAATGCCGCGCTTAGTCTCGACACCAGAGCGAAGAAATGGAAATATAAATTTAAGTAAATATTTCATCTCCTCGAGTGGAGATCGAACCCACGATCAGTCGATTTTACAGTCACACTTCGTGCCGCTGTGCCACGGCTGGCCTCACAATTTCTGTGTAAATAAATAAAAAAATTAAGGCCAGTAGTGGTGCAAAAGAACAAGCACGTGTGTGTTAACGCTATTGGTTGTGGGTTCCGTTGCCAATCGAGGAAAAGAAATACTTAATATTTTATTTTTCATTCACCAGAGGGACCTGGTGTCGAAGCAAAGAGATTCGAACGGAGTGTTTTAACACAAGGTTCCCTCTGCCTACCCTGTTCCAAGCGGGATACATCGTGAAGCTGAAAAAAAAATGCGATATACTTAAATGCTTCCTATAAGTAATGACGGAAAACAATCTAATAATATACGTACATACCTACATATTCTAACCTAAAACCGGTATGGTGAGTTATATAAGTAATTAATAAGACAATTTGTATTGCTTAATAAATAAATATGCTGTGGTACATGACAGACCTTCCTTCTCCATACTTCCTCCACTGTTATATATAACTTGATTTTTATAACAATATCAAAAAACCTATTATTATAAATAAATTAATCAATTAGCTTCATGCTATATTCCGCACACAGCAGGTAAAGGGAACCTAGTGTTAAGACACTCCGTTCGACTCACATTGCCTCGACACCAGATCGCTCTGGCAACGGAACCCACAACCAGTAGCGTTTACATAAAGTAAACCTATTTACCTATTTAAAATGTAATAATTTCAAATCGGATTTTTTTTTGTTGAACCTCTCTATCATTTAAAATTTTACATGTTTATTTTTTTATTATATTTTGTTTAAAATTATTAACTGTTAAGCTTAGTTATTAATTATTTCTGAAATTATTATAGATTTTTTTATATGAAAACTTGGTAAAAATTACAACAATTAGTCGTCCATACTAAAACCAACAATTACCACATTGTCATTAATTAATTAAAATGACTTCTGACTCACGCCCCTTGTATATTTGTAATATTCGTGTGCAATCTCAAGAGAATATAAAAATTAAAAAAAAATATTTAACTATCCAGTAGTAGTGCCCCTGCAAGCCGTGTGACTAAATTCAACAGGTTGTGGATTCGATTCCTAGTCGAGGAAAATTAAATATTTCATATGTTCATTTTTCTTCGCTCTGGTGTCGAATCAAAGTTCGCACTCTAGAGTTCCGCCACTCAACTTCGTAGTGAGGAGCGGAGTGTCTTGACACTAGGCTCCCTCTGCCTACTTTGCTATATGCGGGATACAGCGTGAAACTGAAAAAAAAATATACAAAGAATAGTACAACTAGAGACGATCGCTTTGAAATCGTGCACACTATATAGTGATGTCATTTGGCAAGGAAAGCAGCTGTTATGGCACAGTGACATCATGTTTCCTACGCGAACCGTAAAATGTGCCACGCGAATGATGTAATGTAATATTATATGATTAGGGTGATTGTGCTTGGAAAATTAACTAAATATGCTTATTTAATTTGGTTTTGGAGGTGATAATTAGGCTAGTTTTGGCACAGAGGTATAACGTAAATGCGAGAAGTCGTAGGTTCGATTCCTAGTTGGGGAAATAAATATTTAATTCTTTTTTTTGCTTTGATAACGAAACAAAGCGTAGTATTAAGTTCCGTCACACAACACTCAATGCCTCCAGAATGAGGTGGAAAGTGACATTGTCTCTACACTAGTATTTCAGATTCTCTCTACGCCTACACTGCTATGTGTAGGATACAGCGTGAAGCTATAAGAAATGCTTAAAAATAATAACTCTAGATTTAGCCGCATAAAGTGAAATGTTTTAATAGCTAGTTTAAATATTTCAAATTTGTTTATTAAACTAAACCTCTAGCTCTATGTCCACTAAATCTGACATTCATTATGACAGATAATTATAAATATTTTAACTAATCTGTTATCGCCCAATTAACGTGTGCCCGTAATGTTTTAACTAGGATACTAAATAATTATTGAAGCCGACGTGGCGCAGAAGCACTAGGATGTGACTGTAAGGCGATGGTTGTGGGTTCGATCTCCACTCGAGGGAAAGAACATAGGTTACTTATTAATATTTTCATTTCTTCGATCTGGTGTCAAGGCAAAAACAATATCAAAATACGGTGGACAGTGGGCAACAGAGTATCTTTACACTAGGTTCCCTCTGGCTACTTTGTTGTGTGCGGGATACAGCGTGAAGCTGTTTAGTGCTCAACTGGCACGCTCGGCACGCCATAAACTGAGAACTAAATAAAAAAAATAGTAATCAGCTTCACGCAGTATCCCGCACAGAGCAAGGCAGGCAGAGAGAACCTAGTGTTAAGAAACTCCCTTCCCCACTTTCCGCCGAAATCTGGAGACATTGCGAATTGAGTAACGGAACTCAACGCCGCGCTTTGCCCCTATAAATTGAAATAAACATTTCATTTTCTCTAGTGGGGATCGAACCCAGTCGCGTTTACTCACAAAAATGAACTGAAATAATAAACTGCAAGTGTCGGTGATGCTCTAATTGACACGGACGCGGCTTTGATTAAATTCCGCGGTACGTCATACATATGAATGAGGCATTATGTGAATTATCTAATTATTTTGTAATGTAGCTGCAAATTTACTATCATTTTGGAAGCTGTGCTGTGCTATGTTTTGGTACTAGCGTGTGGTTGTTAACGCGACGGTTACGTGTACTATTTCCACGGAAATTACTTATTTTATTTTTTTTTACTTTTTATCAGCTTCACGCTGTATCCTGCACAAAGCAGGGTAGGCAAAGGGAACCTAGTGTTAAGACACTCCCTTCCTCACTTTCTGCCGAGGCATTGCGTGTGTTCAGAACTCAACGCCGCGCTTAACCTCGACACCAGAGAGTAGAAATGAAAATATAAATTTAAGTAAATATTTCATCTCCTCGAGTGAGGATCGAACCCACAACCAGTCGGTTTTACAGTCACACTTCGTGCCGCTGCACTACGACTGGCTATTTGTATTATTTATTAATATTTTCATTTCTTCGCTCTGGTAACAAGACAAAGCGCTCCGTTGAGTTCTGTCACTCAGCAAGCAAGCATTGCGTGCTTCGGAAATTTGGAGGAAAATGGAGAACGGAGTGTCTCAACAATGGATTATACATGCAAGAAAAAAGTAACTGTATTGATAGATAAAACGTAACCTATTATTTAAAAGCCAACTTGATTGCTTACTTTTTGTCCATCTTCAAAATCTAATGTACCTTTTTAAGGGCATTGCTCTTAAGCTATTATATAAAAAAAAATAACCCATAAAATAAACATTGAACACACAGCAATATAGCCTCTCCCCCAATGGTAATACCATTCAAAATAGTGCCAAATCTGATCACCACCGCTTATAACGGCACAGAACCGGTCCAATAGTCTGGTCTGGTCGACTGTACCTGGGCCGGTGCACATGTACCCGCCGGTCGTGGACGTTATCAAATGCTGTGCACAATCTTGAACCTTGTACTATCGTGTGATAAGGGCTGCACCCATCTTTTGTGATTACTAAAGTGTGTAAATAGTGTTTTTGTTGTAGCTTTGTTAGAGAGTTATTACCTTTTATTATATTTGTGAGGTCAGTCGTGGCGCAGAGGACAAGTGTGTGACTGTGGTTGTGGGTTCTATCCCTACTCGCGGAAATGAAATATTTATTTAAATTTATATTTTCATTTCTTCTCTCTGGTGTTAAGGCAATACGCGGTGTTGAGTTTCGCCACTCTGTTGAGTGGCGCAATGACTCCACAATTCGGCGAAATGTAGGGAACAGAGTGTCTTAACACTAGGTTCCCTCTGCCTACTCTACAGGATACAGAGTGAAGCTAATTTATTTATTTTGATTTATTATATTTGTCGAATCTATTACAAACACAGTGTATTCTTTTGTAATAGAACAACAATATACATATGTGATAACATGCTGTCGTCCAATCTATGTATAACAAAACCTCAGGTAATATCTAGTACAAGTTGTGTTAAATTAAATCAATATTCGAAATAATATCTAAAAAAAAATTAAAATAAAATCAGCTACACGCTTTATTCCGCATACAGCAGGATTCTAGAGAACACTGAATTTAAGACATCAGATAAGAATCGAACCCACAACTGTCGCGTGTGCAATTTGACAGAGAGTAAATATTTTGTATTTCTAATATTATTCGAATTATTAAGGCCAGAGGTGTGACTGTAAAACCGACTGGTTGGGGGTTCGATCCCCACTCCAGAATTCGGCAGAAAGTGGGGAACGGAGTGTCTTAACACTATGTTCCCTCTGCCTACCCTGATGTGTGCGGGATACAGCGTGAAGCTGATTTATTTATTTATTTGATTTATTTCTAAAATTATTCTAACATTTAATTTATTATCACGTTCTACTTCGTTGTTATCGCACGTCGCGTTTAGATTTTAATTAAGCTATGGCGTACCACGATAGTCTGATTCAATACAGTCCAATCCAGTTCGGTTATTTTAGTATAGATCAAACTGTATATTTCTGTTATACTAAATAACATGTATTGATTTGATTAAATACGATAAAATTTATTAGATATATAGATTTTAAAGTTAGTATATAGAAAATGTCTATAATATAGATAAAAAAAATAATTAAATTATCTTCACGCTGTAGCCCGCACACAGCGGAGTAGGTAGATGGATCCTAGTGTTAAGACACTCCATTCCCCACTTTCCGTCGAATACTGGAGGCATTGCGTGTTGAGTAGCGGAACTCAACGCCGCGTTTTTGCCTCGACACCAGAGCGGAGGAGTGAAAATATGAATTTAAATAAATACTTTATCTCTTCGAGTGAAGATCGAACCCACAATCAGCCGATTTTACAGTCACACTATGCCCCTGCGCCACGACTAGCCTCGACTATAATAAAGATGCTGCGTTAATTTCTTTTCTAAATCATAATATACAATATCATTCGCAACGTTGTGGTATCAGGCGGAGTGTGTAGAACTGTGTATCTTGACACGCTGTTATCTCTACCTTCCCAGCCATCTGGAGAAGCGTGAACCGGAAAAAGTAATAATTGTGAATGGAATATTGTATCACCTATATAGATCGTGCCGGTTTTATTAGGTTTTTTTAAGTAATGTGAGAGATATATAACTAAAAGGGTTACATGGTGACAAAAAAGTTAAAATTTTCAAATATTCCACACGCAGGGTAGGCACAAGGAACCTCTTAAGACACTCTGTTCCCCATTTCTCGACGAATTCTAGAGATGTTGAGTGGCGGCGCTGAACGCTGCGCTTTACCCTGAGACCAGAGCGAAGAAATCAAAATATGAAATGTTTCATTTGCTCGAGTGGGAATCGAGCCCACAACCTGTCACGCTTACAGTCATTTTGCTTCGATTTTTTTTAATCAAAATTGATAAAAAAAATCTCTTATTTATTATTATTTTGTGGATATACCACGCCATTTTAGTTTCACACCTAATATGGTAACAAATATAATATGGTGAAATATGGTGGTTCGTAAAATGCAAATGCAACTGGCGTGATGTTATAGAGTCGACGTACAACAGACGCTAAATAATTCTTTTGTCAGTCTTTCACTCTGTGTTCATTGCTTTTACACGCGAGGAAGAGCATGTGAGGGATTTGTTTTGTCTAGTGCTCTAATGGTATGTGGGGTAACTATGGTCACAGGTTCAAAACTTATTAATATTAGATGACTTGATTATGATGCTAACAACATAGATAAATTGAAATAAGCGTATAAAAAATTCGACGTAACTTGATGAGAACGTATGGCTTAGTGGTCAGAGCGTCTGGTCGGTTTCCAAAGAGGCGCGGGTTCGAGTCCCGCTTCTTTCAAATTTTTATACGTTTTCTTAAGTATTTTTCTTTCTTAAGTGTGGTAATCCACACTTTAAAAATGTTTAAAATATTAGATGACTTGTTAATGGGAATATCATTTTGAAACAAATCTTTTAATACCTGTTCTTGTTAATAAATACAAACGTATAAATAAGTAAAATTAAGGTTTATATATTTAATCTGCATAAAACTTTACTGGCACTCTTACAAAAAAAAATGTCTCGCAAAACGAGAAAGCAATTAGAAACAGAGTAAACAGTGCAACTAATATCCATTAAATTATTTAAAAAATGTTAATTATACAGAGCTATCGATGAACGATAACATAACGATTTACAGTAGGTATTTAGTTAACCAAAGTTAAAATATGTTAGTGTGATAAGAATACATTAACATTCATTTGTGTTTACATCACTAAAAATAAGCTTGCTCGAGTTGAGGCCAGTCGTGGGGGTCGCAGGGGCACAAGCGTTGTGGGTTCGATCCCTACTTGAGGAAATGAAATATTAAAAAAAATTAAATCAGCATCACACTGTATCTCGCACACAGCAGGGTAAGCAGAGGGAACCTAGTGTTACGACAGTCCGTTCCCCACTTTCCAGCCAATTTGGGAGATATTGCGTGTTATGTGCCCAAACTCAACGCCGCTCTTTGCCTCGACATCAGAGCGAAGAAATGGAAATATAAATTTAAATAAATATTTCATGAACGAGTGGGGATCGAACCCACAACTGTCGCGTTACAGTCACACCCTGGTACTCTTGGGCCGCGACAGCCTCAAATAAGAGCGAAGATATGAAATGTATAATATTTTCATATCTTCGCTCTGGTATAGAGGAAAAACGCGGCGTTAAATTCCGTCACGTCGTTCGTCACGTAAACAAAGAGCGGTGTCTCTTAACACTAAGCTCCCTCTGCCTATCCTGCTGCATACGTGATACAGCGTGAAGCGAAAAAAAAAAGATTACATAAGTCTTAATTCATGTTTCTCGGAATGCAAGACGATGCACAATCACGTAATGTTTGTAATGGAAGACAATTTGTGTGAAAAATTCCCACGTATTTTGTCATATTACTGTTATGCATACAGCGTTATATATCATTTATATTGCTAAATTATTAGGTATATATAGGTCTTTCAATAGTAAACCGTGTGATTGTACAGACATAAATATATTTTTTAAATAGAAAGTATGGCCTAGTGGTCACGCCTGGTCGGTTTCCAGGAGGCGCGGGTTCGAGTCCCGCTACGTTCAAATTTTTATACGTTTGCTAAATACGTATTTTTCTTTCCTAAGTGTGGAATAACACTTTAAAAAATGTTAAAACTTGTTTTTTTGTTTGATACTGGGCGTTTAGTTAAATTACTGTTAGTTTTAATGTAAATGTAAGAAAAAATATATGTAAAAACTAAATATCTCGTTTGTTGAGTGCCGAATACTTATTTATTTTTAACAAATCCTTGACTTTGAAATTACATTGTGATCAAAATTATTTTGAATATATTCGTATGTATTTTGGCATCACTCCAATTGATTGTATTTTTTTTTATAAATCAAAATTATCTTCACGCTGTATCCCGCACACAGCAAGTCAGGCACAGGGAACGTAGTGTTAAAACATTCCGATTCCCATTTTACGCCGAATTTTGATTTAATTCCCTGTTGAGTGTATTCGACGCCACGCTTTGCCACGACACTAAAGCGAAGAAATGAAAATAAATAAATAAATCAGCTTCACGCTGTATCCCGCACACTGCATGGTAGGCAGAGGGAACCTAGTGTTAAGACACTCCGTTCCCCACTTTCTGCCGAATTCTGGAGGCATTACGTGTTGAGTGGCAGAACGCCGCGCTTGTACTCAACTCCAGAGCGAAGAAATGGAAATATAAATTTAAGTAAATCTTTCACCTCCTCGAGTGGAGGATCGTACCCACAACCAGTCGGTTTTACAGTCACACTTTGTGCACTGAATTAATATTAATATATTAATTCATTTAGTATTTTAAGCAATATAGTGATAAAAACTATAAATAATTCCTATAGATACAGCAAGAAAGCGCTATTTTTTATTTGATGTTTAACTTTTATATTCTTTTGACCATGTAGTGGATAATTTGAATTCATGTGCAGTTCGCATAGTTACACGTTACGAGATTGTACGGACGTACATACATACATACATACATACATATACAATGTATGAGTCATGCCATCTCGAGTGTTTGCCGATATCGTGACTGTGGCTTCTATTGTTTTATTTGAAATATACAGAAGCAACTAGCAAAACTTTGTGTTAAATGTTTTTTTTGGTGATAACGCTTTTTTTTTTAATTTTTGCACTGTATTCTGTACGCAGCAGGGTAGAGGGAACCTAGTGTTAAGACACTTCGTTCTACATTTTCCGCCTAATTCTAAAGGCATCGCGTGTTGAGTGGGGCTCGAACCCACAAGTCGCGTTTACAGGCATACATATGTGCCACTGCGCTACGAGTGGCTTTTATTGTTTTTTTTTTCGATCTTCATAATTTATTTATCATCCTCATTATATTGGATCACAACCAAAAATGCGATAGATAACACCAATTTTTCTTTATTGAAGCTTGTCTAATACAGTTAATTAATAAAATAATTTAAAATATAAGTATTCCGCGAGTGGAATTTGACCCCACAACCGTCACGTGCGGTGAAACACGTCCTAACTGTGCTACTATGGCAAGATGGACGGTAATGACTATTAAATCACACATCATTATGATAATCGTGGAATGCATACATGCATATTAATTAGTAATTACTACAAATATTTTAGTACAGTTATATCTTATACTTATTTATATTTTTTTAAGCTTTATTAAAATTCACATATTTTTATTTTTCTTGCTCTGGTACAAAGCGCGGCATTGAGTTCCGCCACTCAATACAAATCGAAAATTCGGCGGAAAATATATTCAGTGCCAAGGTTAACTCCAGGTTCCCATTGCCTACCATTCGGCTTTAAAGAAAAGTGGAGCTCAAAAAATGATATAAAATGTCACCATTTCATAACCATATGTATTTCTCTTGTCAACAGACAGTGCAACATGGATTCCCTCACAGAGCGTCAGCCCTCGCCTGGGACCCTCTGTTACGGCTTGCGGCGCTCGGCACCGCGTCTGGCGCTCTCAAAGTGTATGGACGGCCCGGCGTCGAACTGTACGGACAACATACCAATCCAGATTCTGTAGTCACACAAATACATTTTATACCAGGTAACTTTTTTTTCTCGTTTTTATTGGAATATTCGTTGTTAAGTAATTGTAGTTTCCCATGAAAATAGAATTATGAAGTTTCAATAGTTTCTTTATATTTTTTAAGCAGTCTCTCTGTAAACTTTTGACACTTTACACAGAAGTAACTATATTTCACGGTTTAACTAGTCGTCGCTCGCAATTTTTTTTCGCTTGGACTTTAGTAGGAATTTCGATAAAATCATCTCTTTCTTGGTTTTGAGATGCCGTTTTCATTTATAGATATGGAATTTTATGAATGAAAACCGTATCTCAAGATCGATCTCAGATTTGAAAGTGGTTTAAAAGTTCGGGCTTTAGTGCTACCCTTCACTCCCTAGTATCTAGTCCTTATATAAATTGACAAATACAGAGAATATATTATACTCATTCATACTTCTTAGGTAAGCATGATTTGCAGTAAGCGTTTTATCCTCATATAAAGCCTATATTTATTAATCGCGCTTAAGTCTGAGATAGATCTTGAGATGAACTTTTTAAACATAGATAATATAATATAAAGAATACATAAAAAAGCATCTCAATAACGAACTCAGACTTGAGAGCGGTTTATAAATTTGCTTTATTTTGTTAAGTAAAAACAGTATTTTTTATTTTTATTGATTCTAAGCATGTTTTGTTCTAAAAGCGGTACTGCGTTTATTTTGTTACTTTACTCTGTATTTGCTAAGCTACCACTGTTTGTTTTTGTTTTAGAAGTATACTCACAAGTTTGTAAGACTCTGTCAGTTGTTTATTAATCACCCGAACGAAAATAACGCGGACATTTTATTCTTAAAATTAGGTCATAATATATTTCTTATGAATCAGAATTAATTGTTGACGCGTCAGCGCAAGGTCCGATATAGTGTTATGTTATATAAATGAAATTACTGTAACGTAGTAATAAGTTATTAAAAGGTTATTCTTCTATAAAAGAAGATTTTCCAGTCGCGGCTCAGTGGTACGAGGTGTGACTGTAAAACCGACTGGTTGTGGGTTCGATCCCCACTCGAGGAGATGAAATATTTACTTAAATTTATATTTCCATTTACTAGCTCTGGTGTTGAGAACAAGCGCGGCGTTTAGTTCTGCCACTCAATTTTTAAGTTTGACGTGTTGTGTGTATGTGTGTGTTTCGGTCTGTGTCATCGTATCTCGTAAACGAATGAACCGATTTTGATTTAATTCGTTTGACTTAATCGAAAGTGTTCTTACCCGTGATTCAAGAAATTATGTTTTCTTTGTTACGTTTAAAGATAATCAACCTTTTGTATTTGTTTATTTACTTTTCAGAGCTTCTTCTGTCGGAGATTTTTAATTATTATTTATCTCTCTTCTCTTGCGTGTTAAAATGAGTGTTAACATTTACTGTTTCGCCATTTTGAACTAAGTAGTTGACATAGTTTTCACAATCCAACGTGGGCTATATTCTGCTATAACAATTAAAGTTACTTATTTAGAAAACGTATAAAAATTTTGAACGTGACAGGACTTGAACCCGCGCCTTCTCTTAGTCGACCAGGTTGTACCTGGTTTTTTACTTGGGTTTTCTAAATAAGTATTTTTGTTTCCTAAGTGTGGAATAACACTTTAAAAATGTTAAAAAAAATAAAATTGTCAAAACTCCGTTCCCCTTTTTCCGCCCAATTTTTGAGGCGTTGCGCGTTGAATGGCGGAACTCAAGACCGCGCATTGCCGTTGACACCAAAGCTAACGAACAACGGAGTGTCCTAACACTAGATTCTCACTACATACCCTGCTGTGTGCAATATACATCGTGACGTTAAAATAAAATAACTAAATTGTCAACAAACCGTGAAATTTAATTTAATAATTATTCAAGGTCACTGCATAAATTAATTATAACAAATCCATCCATATCGATAGTAAAAAAAACTGACAATAACTTAAAAAATAATAATAAACCTAAGGTAATCAGACCGTGTCTGCATATCGAATGTAGTATGTAACCGCTCCCAGCGTAAACGTACACGGTTGGTTAGCTCGCCTCGAACCGTAGGCCATACATAGCATACATTATATATGAGAACGTATCAACTGTTTTGTCACAGAAAACATAATACAACCACATTTAATCCTTATTCCTGTGGCTTTATCTTGAGGCCAGTCGTGGCGCAGCGGCACAAAGTGTGACTGTAAAACTGACTGCTTGTGGGTTCGATCCCCACTTGAAGAGATGAAATATTTACTTAAATTTATATTTCCATTTCTTCGCTCTGGTGTCGAGGCTAAGCGCGGCGTTGAGTTCTGTCATTCAACACGCAATGCCTCCAGAATTCGGCAGAATGTGGGGAACGGAGTGTCTTACACTAGGTTCCCTCTGCCTACCCTGCTGTGTGCAGGATACAGCGTGAAGCTGATTTATTTTTTTTATCTTGAGGCCGTTGTGGTTCCCTACAAGCGTGTAACTGTAAAGCGATGGTTGTGGGTTCGATTCTCACTCGGCGGAGTGAATTGTTATTAATATTTTCATTTCTTTGTACCAAGTCCAAGTTGTAGTACCAAGGTAATTTGAGTTCCGCCACTCAACACGCAATGCTTCGAATCTTTGGTGGAAAGTGGGGAATAGAGTGTCTTAACACTATGTTCCCTCTGCCTATAATGCTATATGCGGGACACAGCGGGAAGATGAAGAAAAAAATCAATCTTATTAATCTTTCTTTTGTATGGGAAAGAAATACTTGGCAGTGAAACGTTTTATTTATTTGAAATTAATTGTACATTTTTATATCATTCTTAGGTATTTAAAAATATATCGTGAAAATTCTAATAGTTCAGTTTATCTTATAAGACATTTATGTAAATGTATGTAATAAATACAAGGTGTTATTAATGAATTCTTCTCTAACTACTTCTATATTATTTTTTACGTATATCCTAGATTTTACCTGTGTAACTAAAGTTTAATAAGTAAGTAAATTATTTTTTCTTTAAAACAATAATATGTTATTTTAAGGATTAGACATACAGACAGACACAAGAACAACAAAATGAACTTAATTAAAATAATACTCCTCAATCCACTGACGACTACATTATAATATGAAAATATTTCGACGTAGCTTGATGACGTATAGGATTAGTGGTCAGGGCGCCTGGTCGGTTTCCAGGAGGCGCAGGTTCGAGTCCCGCTACGTTCAAATTTTTATACGTTTTCTAAATTAGTATTTTTCTTTCCTAAGTGTGAAATAACACTTTAAAAATGTTAACAAAATATATTTCATTACATTTTAGGTACGGGACGCTTAATATCACTGTGTGACGACAACAGCCTTCATTTGTGGGAAATCAACGAAAAGTCTCTCGTAGAGCTCAAAACTCATATTTTCGAAGGGAAAAACAAGAAAATATCATCAATCTGTATAGAGTCGTCGGGGAAAAACTTTTTACTTGGCACCGAAGGTGGCAACATTTACACCGTCGACTGCGCTACGTTCGCAGTCAACGAGGACGTTATATATCAAGATGTTGTTATGCAAAAGTAAGTAAGAAACGCACGTTTTGTAATGTTTGTTGGTACTATCTAAACCAGATAATTTTTATTGTTGTAACCAGATAATGCTTCAGAATTATTATTTTTTTTAGGTTATGTACGAGTTTAAGTACAAATATGAACTTATTGTATCTAAGTAAAGATAATTGTGGTCAGGGAAGTGAAATACATAATATTTTCATTTGGTCGTTCTGGTTACAAGGCAAAGTTTTAATGTGAACAGAGTATCTTAGCACTAGGTTCCCAAGTTCCCTCTACTTCTCTAGCTATGTGCGGGATACAATGTAAAGCAAAATATACTTGAAAGATATCTATTTTATTGTTGTGAATTACAATTTTACGCAATATTTCCCGACTGCTAAGGAAGGGTTATGTTTTTCGCGCGTATCTTGTATGTATGTAATATTCTTTATTACCTCGTATCTCCAGAACCGCTGAACGGATTTACATATTTGAGGTATCGTTAGATTCGTATTAGCAGCCCAAGTGTTCTTAGATAGGTGACGTTAATAAAAAATAATTATGGCGGCTGTGGTACGCCATTGGACTAAGTGAAAAAAAAAAAATCGTTTCGAATACTACAATATGGGTATCAAATTCAAGAGCTCAATTTCAGGATTTCAAAAAGGTATATCATGATTATCATTATCATAATAAATTCTAACAAAAAAATGAAAAATAAAAAAATATTTGTAAAAACAAAATCCCCGACTGCATCAAACTCAAAAGAAAATAAACAAGCCCAATAGTTTATTAGGATTAACAGTCGGGACCTCTTTAAATTATGAGGGGTTCCTGGTGAAGATTTTATTAATTGAAAAATCACTTATAGGTCCCGACTGTTAATCCTAATAAACTATTGGGCTTGTTTATTTTCTTTTGAGTTTGATGCAGTCGGGGATTTTGTTTTTACAAATATTTTTTTATTTCATATAATTAATATAATAAAAAAGTTTGTCTAAAATTTATCTTAATAAACGAAATGAAAACAAAAGCAGAAAACCTTTTAAAATTACCAAATAAGCTCTTAAAAAACGAGAAAAATTATACCCATTATAGTATACAGTTATTATACTAGTAAATTGCTAATTGTATTTCTTATTATACAGTTGTCCAGAAGATTTCAAAGTGAACCCTGGCGCGGTGGAATCGGTCTGTGAGCATCCTAAAGTGCCTACCCGGATTCTAATAGGCTACAACCGTGGCCTCGTCGTACTCTGGGACCGTGCCACTTCGACACCGACGCACACTTTTGTATCTAACCAGCAGTTAGAAAGCTTGTGTTGGAATGATGAAGGTAAGTTTTATAACCCGTAGAAGGCTTCGCCCGCTTAAGTTTGTTGTTATATTATGGGCAAATTATAAAAAAATATTTATATAAATTGTAGCTTTTCTGTTATTCTGTGTTCTCTCTGAGTCTGAGCTATATTGTTGTAAAGTTTTATCTACATCTAATAAGTTCTTTGATTTTCACGATTATTACACATTTTAAATGAAACTATTTTAACCGGATTAATCGTGTATATTTAGTATTTTTATACATTTTTGGAAACCCGACGTTTCGAACACTTTGCAGTAGTCCGTGGTCACGGGTAGACTCTACCCGGATTAATCCGGTTAAAATAGTTTCATTTAAATTTTATCTACATCTGTTTATTAGTTTGTGGGCGAAAGTGGAAATAATCACATTTATAATATTATAAATAGGATTACAGTACGGGCGATATGTCATGGCCGCCCTGAAGTTAGTTAACTGAATTTTTATGGTTTGTACAATAAGAAATAATTACTTAAAAAAAACCTAAGTTAAGACTTCACGATCATCTAAGGCTAATTTAAGTAATTTTTTTTATGAAAAAATACGCTTTAAAACACTAGCCTAAAGTCTTTTTTGAATGTTATATTTATGGAAATATTTTTAATCTATGATAAGAAATAAATATTTGTATTAGCTGGATATAGACGTATAATTTCTTAGAATTTAAAACACTTTGATGAAAACAGATGACATTTAAAAAGTTGTATATTCACAGTGTCAATATAACTTTAATTAGGTCGCATAATTTTATAATAACAATGTTTAACGCTAGGTTCCCGGGTTCCCTCTGCCTATACTGATGTTTGCTGGATAAAGCGTGCAAGCAAACTAAACATTATTATTAAATTTATTAACTAAACTTTTTTCTAAATTTAGATGATTACTTATAGCCATATAATAAATGGAGAACGAACGAAACACTGACGTAATGTGCCAAGCCCTCCAATGACATAGGGCATAATTTAAAATTTATGACTATAGTTAATCATCTGTAAACAATAATTAATAAATGTTATTTATATTTGAATACGTAAAAAATTATAAACCTTAGAAAAATACCGCAATTCAAATATCTAATTTAATATAACCAAAGATGTGAGCTCGAATCCTATTCAGAATAAATTCAGTATTAAAGTTAGATCTAGAGGTTGGTTCCTTAACCTTAGATATATTCTACAAAATTAATACTTATTTAGAAAACTAAATATTTTTCTTTCCTAAGTGTGGAATAACACTTTAAAAATGTTAAAAAAAATACAAGATGGAGTTGACTAATATCATTAGGTCGTATTTTCTTTTTTTTCTTGTGTTATATTATCAGTTTATCGAGTAATGTTTAAGGCATAGAACCTACTATACCTGCTGACGGAGTATCTGAGATTCTTTAATTAATACCAAGTAACACTTTCCATTTCATTATTATATAGCTTTTGTTATAATAAAAAATCATATTAATAATAAATTCTATTCCAGGTGAACACTTCACATCATCTCACAACGATGGTTCATACGTCACTTGGGAAGTGGCCGGAGCGGCCAGTGATCGTCCCTTAAAGGAACCTGTGACTCCCTACGGCCCTTACCCCTGTAAAGCTATCTCGAAGATACTTAATAGGAGCAGTGTGGATGGCGATGAAATTGTTATTTATGCTGGTTTGTGTTTTTATTAGAAATATTTTATTATGTTTTGTGGTCGAATTTGAGGCCGTCGTGGCTCAGTGGGAGAGTATGTGACTATGAAATTTGAAGGGACTACTAAGGGACCGTTTTAGTGTTCTAGTAGACAAAGCAACCCTGAACGAAATGTACCCGAAAAATAGAGGGAAAGTTGTTAACTGATTGTCTTAACTGTTTGTTAATTCCCTTTACCTACCCTGAAGCAGAGATATGCGTGAAATTTTTTTTTAGCATTTTTTTTAATTTCGCATAGTAATGATTAAGAAATAATTTTTTGATTTTTAAAGTTTTGTTTTTGATTTTTTGTATGTAAATTAATATTCTCTTTGCATAGAAGTTATATACTATAGTAATAGTATAGAATTAAAATAAAGCTAAGATTGCCTATTGCATGCTGTAATTATATTTCTTTATATGTAATTTATTTTGTTTTCCATTTTATTTTGTATGTCCAATAAAGAATTTTATCGGTCTATCCATGAAAATAAACTTTTTCCTATCTCAGGTGGTATGCCCAGAGCATCATATTCCGACAAATACACTGTCACAGTACAACAGGGCGAGAAGCATGTGGCTTTTGACTTCACAAGTAGAGTAAGTAATCGTTTTTCTTTATACAAAAAAGCATTAATTAAAGAAATATATAAAATATTTTATTGTCTATAGCGAGTTACTTTTTTTAAAACAAATAAATGCAATAATAATAAAAAAACTACGATTTTTTTTCTAAATGACTGTAATTACTACCACTTAAGCTTGTATGATAATCTTGTACATAATTTATCTTTTATTAAAGTTGCTAATACTTTGCTAAAGCGGTTTTTTTTACTATGAAACTTACTCCTTATAAATCTTCGTTATCGTAATTTTACTTTTTCATTTTGCCGTTTAATACTCCATTATTTTTCTCCGCAATTCCAATTAAATTCCATTATTTTTTTAAAGGCTTAGATTTTATAAATATATATTTTTTTGTATTATTAAATGAGTGCTACACGCCAAAGACTTGTTCGTTCCTTCTATCGTTTGTAAAATTTTTTAATTCTTATTATAGAAATAACGCAATCATAAAAATTTTCTATACAATTATTATAGGTGATCGACTTCTTCACGACAACACCAGTGCCTCCTGACGGTGTTCCCTTGCAAGAAGAACGCCCTCAAACGCCAGCGCAAATATTAGTACAATCTGTGAACCAAGTTGCAGCAGCTTTGGTAAGCTATAAACTAAAACACGCAGCTTCACGCTTTTTCCCGCGTAGCAGAGTAGACAGGAAACCCAGTGATTTGACAGTTCGGTCCCCACTTTCCGGTTGACTTCGAGATTTTGCGTCTTGAGTGGCGAAACTTGACGTCGCGCTTTGTCGATAGGAGCGGGAAAATTAATATAATTTAAATAAATTTGTTGGCGGAATCTCCGAGTGGAAACCCCTCAACCGCCTCGTTGTCAGACAGTGATGGTGGTGATTGCGCCAGAAAGGCCATAATTGTGTTTATTAAATAGACATTTAACAACAAATAATATAGAGTGTTTTCAAATAAAATAGAGTTTTTTTTGTATTGGGTTGCTTCCTAGAAATAAGTCTACTTTTCGCAATTTTGTCAGACTTATCAATTTCCAAATACGACATACAGATCGGGTCTGAATTTTTATATAAAAAGTACAGTTTTCACATCTGCGATTAATGAAGTAGACAGAGAGAACTTTTTTATTTAACAAAACACTACACATACACGTGATCCACTTATTCAACTTATTCAAAATTATTTAATGGAAATGTAATTAAATAATTAATTCCTCGAAGTGAAAATAGAACCCACAACCGTCGCTTGTGCCCCTGCGCCACTGCTGCCTCTATCTCCTATGATCATTTAATGAATCCAAATGTTTCTGGTACTCCATTAGGTGGTGCTAGCAGAAGAAGAACTAGTCGTGATAGACCTATGTGACTCCCGCTGGCGGCCACTGCGGCTGCCCTACTTGGTGTCGATACACGCGTCCGCGGTCACTACGGCGCACTTAGTGGACAACGTGGCCGATACTGTATACGATAATATCGTGGCTGCTGGTTGGTTGTTTTTTTTACCTACTAAACTAATATTCTAGATTATTACTTTTTGCCCTATTTTCGAGATAGCTTGTTAAGTGCTTTTCCGTACTTATTTTTCTCATTTCTCTCAACTCATTCTGTCTAACGGGAGTTGAATCCACAAACATCGCGTTGATAGTTAGACGCTGAGCTGCTGTGCTAAGTTGGCTCCAAATTGTTTTAGTGTTTTATTTTTTGAAAAACTATTTGTAGTATCTTTATAAATGGTTTGTTAGACAAAATTTTGATTGAAATAATTATGCACGTATTTTATATTTTTTTTCTATTTTCTCTAAAATACATTGAAATTAAATATTTAAGCTACAAACCATCATAGTCGAAAATATAGGCTTGAATTAATTTACTATGACATCGGGAATTTACATATTTTTAGTTAAGAATTGTAGCAATATTTATTTTTACAATATAATATTTATAATTCCCCTTTTGCATTACACAAGTGATATCATTTCTTCATAATAATATTTATTTTCAGGACAACAACAAACAGAAAACATATATTCCGAGAGTCCATGGCCGATTTCCGGTGGTATACTAGAGACGCCAGAGCCCACCGGACGCCAAGTCTTACTGACAGGCCACGAAGACGGCTCCGTACGCTTCTGGGACGTCACCGGGGTTGTTATGACCCCTTTGTATAAATATACTACGGCGCCGTTGTTTAGGTGAGGAAATGTTTTTTTTTTATAAGATTTAATTATTGATTGTTATATTGCGTTACTGCGTCGTATAGACGTGTTTGTATTTGTCCGGCTTATGAATTAATTTATGGCCACGAAGATGTTATTATTGATTATTTTATTAGATGGCTGCGTCATATTGACGTATTTGTCGTTTTTATACGTCAATAATATTATTTTACAAAATATTAGAAACAATTAAAACACACTGTATACGCTATTTACATATTTTTTTTATCAATTTAAAAATTATAATTACATTTATAACACAAAAAACTTATGTCCAAATTTATTATTTTAAATCAATCCTTATTTTCACACAGATTCATTATTTAGATACATAACATTTATAATTAATTGTATGGATTGCGCATTTAAATTATCATTTATTGCAACACTAAATCGTAAAAACTAAATAACCTCAGTTAAAACCTAAGCTAGCAAAGGCTTGTGATATAGTTAACGTGTCATCTTTTGCTTATTGCTTACTAAAATATGAAGCGGGCTGAAAAGATCTACGCCGAGGTAAAATTTTGTTTTAATTTTCATTTTTATTTAGCCTCACCTTGTATCCCGCATGTAGACGGATGGCCAGAGGGAACCTAATGTTGAGACATTCCTCGTTTTCGTTCCTCAGCGCCTAATTATCAAGAAAATGCATGTAGACTGGCGGAACCCAACGCCGCATTTTATCTATACAGTGCAAGGAATGAAAACAAATCGTTCCTCAAAGTGGAAATCGATCTCGCAATCGTCACCCTTATAAACATGGCGCCGCGATACGATATTAATAAATAATAATATATAAAAAACGTTTAGATGTGTAGAGTAGATGCATGTAAATCGTTTCATAATATCATAGACTTTTGGTTATTTTATTCATTTAATATAATATTGTGTGTTAGTATAATTGAGATAGATTCAAGAATTATTAAGATTTTGTGGTATGCTACAGAATATGATCAAATAAGACAATAGTCATAGATTATTAATTCGGCTAAATTTGTGTGGATTTCAATTTTTATTTATATTTTCTATGTATTATATTAAAATATCTATATATTATATATATAATCTAATTTTAGGTATACTAGTTAAAATTAAACTTCCCGATATAACAGATTTTTTGAATGTGTCGTAGTGTTAATGTATATGTAAAAATACGAAATGGTTCTGTTTATTAAATCACGTTAAGTCCCGTTGCTTTTTTTTTAAATCATAAATATTTTAGTTTCTTTTTCTTTTTTCTACAAATTATGTTTTAGTATTTTAGTAATTGAACACGTACAGTATGATTGACGAGTCGTGTCACTGAAGTTTTGAAATTCTTAAAAAACACTATCTACAGAGCGGCCACGCCTCGTCGACCGTACTGTATGTGTATTATATATTGTAATTTATATACATTTTGAATAAGCAATCGGACTTATTGATTTATTAAATAGGACCATTTGTTTATTAACTTTTTTATCTTCATAAATCCCTATATTCACAGTGGTGAAGAAATTGGTGAAAACAATGACAGCCAGAATGATGAAGAAGAATGGCCGCCGTTCAAACGAGTAGGAACATTTGATCCTTATAGTGACGATCCACGTTTGGCTGTTAAGCGGGTAATGATATTTTTGCAATAGTAACATGTATTCTATTTTTTTATTTTGTATTTTTTTTTTTTGATGGAGCGGGAATTGAACCCGCGCCTCATGGTAACCGTTACAGCGATCTAACTACTCAACCATACATTCTCAGCAGACTACGTCGAAATTTTTATATACTCTTAATTAATTTTAAAATAAATAAATCAGCTTCACGCTGTATCCCGCACACTGCAGGGTAGGCAGAGGAAACCTAGTGTTAAGACACTCCGTTCCCCACTTTCTAACGAATTCTGGAGGCATTGCGTGTTAAGTGGCAGAACTCAACGTCCTCGACACCAGAGCAAAGATATGGAAATATAAATTTAAGTAAATATTTATCTTCTTGAGTGGGGATCGAGCCCACAACCAGTCGGTTTTACAGTCACATTTTGTGCCGCTGCGCCACGACCGGCCTCATTAATAAAATATTTTTATTATACATTAATTCATCAGTTTATGTGTAACTATTTTTTATTTTTTTGTTTTAGGTACTTCTTTGTCCCCTATCGGGTATGTTGACTATTGGAGGAGCAGCTGGCCATATTGTGATTGCAAGCTTAAAAACTTCACCAAGTACAGCCGAAGTTAAGGTATGAATACTTTATTTATATATATATTCTTTATTGCACTTAAAAACATATAAGAAACACAAAAATTAAAAGGTTAGTTAGCAAAAGTTATATATTATTATACAGTTTTAAAACTATGTATAAAGGTATACATTTAAGTTTGCACCTTTTTCACTCATAAATCGAAATATTTATAAATTTGCTATTAATGTGTGAAGAAACATTTTCATAAAGTATGTATTAAAATAATATTGTTATTTTTAGTCAATACCAGTAAACATTGTGTCGGATCGAGATGGATTTGTGTGGAAGGGCCATGATCAGTTGACGTTGCGTTCTGGTCCACTGACTTTCCCAGCAGGGTATCAGGTACTTTTTTTATTTAATGTATTAATTCAATTATTTCCGAGTCCATCTTTTATAATATTGTCTAACAAATCACAATTTAATAGAAATATATAATAAAGTAAATATAATAAATATGTTTTGCTATGATCGTCCCTTGTCCGGCAGGCCAGCTGCATCGGGCAGCTGTCGCCGCCGGCGGCGGTGACGGCGCTGGCGGCGCAGTGGGAGTGGGGCGTGGTGTGCGCGGGCACGGCGCACGGGCTCGCCGTGTTCGACGCGCTGCGCGTCACGCACCTCCTGCACAAGTGCACGCTGAACCCTCACGGTCTGTTGCTTGTCACGCTCTATCCCGCATAGCTAGTGTCCCCACGAAGACCCTCCGTTCCCGGTGATGTTTAGTATTACGTGTTGAGTGGCTCTCTTTCCGCCGCGCTCCGCCTCGTTCCCAGAGCGGGGAAATTAAAATATATATATTTTTTATTTCCTAAGTAAGAGTTAAACATAAAATTGGAACGCTTACAGTCATTTTTTTTATTTTAATGTAATCTTACTACTTTATATATCTATTCCCATATACAACAGAAAAGTCAAATCTTTTAGACGGCGTCGTTCTTAACTTTTATGCCAACATTCAAACATTGTGTTCGGCAATAATTCACTTCCTTTAGCTTCCAAAATATTAACAAAATATAGTCATTATATTGCTAGTGACTAGTTTTATTCTTAAATTTATGTAAACAGTGTAAACTCACCATACCAATGTCTAATATCATTTCATTTTTTAAATATTTATTGAATATTTTAATATAATAATTATTATTTTTAACTTTCACAGATCATTCAGGTGCCGGTGATACTCCTATTTCTAGAAGAAAATCCTTTAAAAAGTCGTTAAGGGAGTCATTTAGACGACTCCGTAAGGGCAGGTCACAAAGACGTCAGACTACGTCTAGCCCTACTTCGCCCACACAGGTAATTTGCATGAGTGATTATTTATAATCAGTTTCACGCTGTATTTGCAGAACTCAACGCCGCGCTTTGTCTCGACACCAAAGCGAAGAAATGGAAATGTAA
This sequence comes from Heliconius erato x Heliconius himera, assembly GCA_013421005.1. Taxonomy (NCBI): domain Eukaryota; kingdom Metazoa; phylum Arthropoda; class Insecta; order Lepidoptera; family Nymphalidae; genus Heliconius; species Heliconius erato x Heliconius himera. The sequence continues at coordinate 42,719 of JAATLQ010016579.1, read as the reverse complement.
ATTTAAGTAAATATTTCATCTTCTCTAGTGAGAATCGAACCCACAACCAGTCGGTTTTACAGTCACACTTTGTGCCCCTGCGCCAGGACGCCTTATTTATAAATATGTTATGAAATATTTAATTACTAATAGATTTTTCTATAGTTGTTTTTTTTTTAATCTTGAATACATTATTTATTATGTATACATTTTATATTCATTGAAATTTTTAGATTATTTTTTCTTACAACTTCATGCCTGGAAAAAAGTCTGGCAAAAAGTGTTTAGTACTAAACGCTCTGTCTCCCACCTTCCGCCCATTTTTGAAGACTTTAGTGGCGGAACCCAACAAACACGGTGTTTATCATCCCCACTGGAAAACATAATTATTTAGGGAGTGAATTACGTAAAGTGGAGAAACGAAGTGTCTTATCACTACATTTCCTCTTTATGGCATTTTAAAAAATATATTTCCTAATTTTATTATTACAGCCTCTACCCAAGAAAGTGACAGATAAAGCAGTTAGTGAATCAGATGCGGATGTGAAGCCCATAGAGCGCGCGGTGGAAGCTCGGTCTACAGACGATGCGTTCGGTTCGATGGTCCGATGCTTGTATTTTGCTAGGACTTTCTTAATTAATAGTGAGTTGTTTTTTGTTTATACTTTAAATACTACAATTATAAAAAATATTATAGTAAAACATAAAAACGAAAAGAATGGTTTTTTTTTAGAAAATGTTAAAAATATTTTGTCAGCTTGTCATTTTGTGCTGATAACATTGGATGTATACCTCTTTTTTGAAAAATAAAATCAATTTGAACATTTTATATAACTAAAATTTAAAGAAATCTTCATTCTTCATTTATATAAACAACAAAGATAGTGTAGTAATCACTTATATAACAGTGATACAACGAAATAATATTTTTGAATGATCGTGAAAAAAAATATAAGAACCATTTTTTCTATTTCACAGCACAAAATTCAACACCAACTCTATGGGCGGGAACTAACAACGGTACGGTCTACGCGTTCACGATACACGTGCCCAATACGAATAAACGGAAAGAAGAACCGGTAAGTAACTTCACTAACTTATAATTAGTTACTTAAACTGACTCTAAAGTGAAGATTTAGCTAATTTTCTTCCCAATGATACACTCTACATAACATCGACAATAAGTTGTTAAATAAAAACAGTACTTTTTAAATAGATTTGACGACAAATTTTAAGAAAAAAATCTGTAATGTTGACAAATATATTATATTTACAATATACATATATCGTAAACTACAAGTCATATTTTTGTATTTTTATTTGTTTTTACACTTAAAGCTAACTAAAATTATTTAATTCAAAATAATTATTCCTTACTTGTATTGAAGTAATATAACTGATATTTATTTTTTATTTTCCAGGTCAACTGTCAACTGGCTAAAGAGATCCAGCTAAAGCACAGAGCGCCGGTCATAGGCATCACTGTGCTGGACGGCGCTGCCGTGCCTTTGCCTGATCCTTTAGAGGTATTTCTTCAGTTTTACAATAAAAATTTTTAATATCATTATTTTTGCATAATTTAATAATATTATTACTTTTATGGCTGGATAAATAACCGGCATCAATTTTGATTTTTTTTACCATATTTTGCCATGTAAAGCAACATTTAGTTTATTGAATTTATTTAAGTAATTTTAAAATAAAATCTTTTCATATACGTTAAAATGATGAATGCTCAAAAACAATTTAATCAAAATCATCGATTATTTCCACAGGTTGAACGTGGCGTAGCACCGTTACCGGAAGGTAGCGCCCATCGCGTTGTCATCACATCAGAAGAACAATTTAAAGTGTTCTCTTTACCTGCATTGAAGCCACATAACAAATATAAGCTGACTGCTCACGAGGGGGCTAGGGTATGTACATATATGATTATAGAGTTATTAGTTTTTTTTTTGTTTTAGGTTAATTTTACTGGATGATATGGTCTGATTATAAAAAGGTAATAAATCAAATCAGCTTCATGCTGTGCATATAGCAGGCTAGTCAGTGAGTCACACCCTTATGCCCCTGCACCATGACAGCGTCTAATTGTAGTATATTGTAAATATAAGAATACATATAAAATTAAACAGGAATTTTATGAAGAAAAGAGTGGAAAGGTGATATTACTTTAATACTGTTAACAAAAGTTTAACGAAAATTATATACAATAATAGATATAAGTGATTATCAACAATAGGAATAATACCAATATGTAAATCACTTTAATCTTGCCAAGAATTTAGGTATTACCCATTACCACAAATAAAACGCCCACACCTTAAACATATTAGTCTAATAAATTACATACATATGTAGATAAGCATTGCAAATAGTGAATTAATTTTCGTTTTCCCATATTATTTATTTATTTTTAATTTATGTATTGTATCTTGTTCTAAAATTGAATTCATATTTTTCTTATCATTTAAGTTAATAAATTTTAATTAAAGTATTATTGATGTCCAATAATATTTTTTTCTTATTTGACTTGTGAATATGTGTAAATAAATATATTTTTGGAAGCTATTTTTTACCATTCAGAATGTTATTCCACGTATAAAAACAAAAACTTGATGACAACGTTTGGATCAGTGGTCAGAGCGCTTGGTTTCCAGCTTCCTTAAAAATTTTATATGTTTTCTAAAAAGAAGTTTTATTGGAGAAGGCTGTCGTGGCGTAGTGAGGTAGCGTCCGACTGTTAGCGCGATGGTTCTAAGGTGGATCCCTTTCCTCGCTGTGTTTTACAAATCGGGATATTCAGTTCTGCAACTCATGTGTGTGTAACTGCGTGTTTTATTAACTACAGATCCTATTACATATGCGGGATACAGCGTGATAGTGATTTAATTTTTGATTGAATTTTTAATTTATTTATTCCTTTTTTACTTCACACCAGGTCCGCCGTACAGCGTTCTCCATCTTCGAATGTGGATCCGGTAATGAGAGACATCGCGAGTGGTGTCTCCTCTGTTTGACGAATTTGGGCGATTGTCTCGTACTGTCGCCTGATTTACGTAGACAGCTGAACGCGGCCGCCGTACGGAAGGAGGATATTAAGTGAGTTGTTCATGTTTATCACTGTAGTCCAGTGTTTCTCAACCACTGTGCCGCGGCACTCTTGTGTGCCGCCAAATTTTGCAAATATATTAAATTATATCATTTAAAAAGAAAAATATTTTTAACATGAATATATATTTAAATCCACAAAAAAATAAATTCGTATAAAAGGGGCAGTATTTTTTTCATTGATTGAAGACTTTATTATTATATTTTTTTAAAATTTTATCTAGTAGAAATTGTTCATATTAAAATATTTATTTCATTATTAAAAAAATATATATTTATGTTTACAGCGGTATATCCAGTCTTTGCTTCTCGAAACGTGGCGAAGCTCTCTATCTTCACTCTTCATCAGAGTTACAAAGGATCACCCTTTCTGCCACTAAGGTATTTTTATATGTAGATAAATCTAACATATATATTTTACTCATTAAATGATAAAAATACATCTTTATTTACTTTTTTTTATGAATAACACTTTTATATGGACTAATTCATTTATATAAAGCTATGCTGAATTTAAGCATGACGTAATACACTCGTAACAAGACAAAGCGCGGCGTTTAATTTCGCCATTCAAAATGCACTGTCTATAAAATTGGACAGTGCGTGGGGAACGAAGTGCCTTAACACTAGGTTCTCTTTGTGTACCCTGCTATACGTGTATAACAGTAATCACTTTATTACAACATTAATTTATTTAATAAATAATTAGTAAAACAAAATTGTTTTTAGGTGACAATCGCTCAATGCCATGTATTACTATCACCGTGGGCGGCAGCTCTGAAAGGACCTTCTGAAGAGACTCCTCTGACTAACGGAGAACATAAAGTATGTTAAAAATTAAAATAAATCTTTTTAAATTACTTTCTAATCTTTTCGCATTTTTTTTATTAACCTTGAAAAATATTTATAGGCGTGACAACTTCGTGATTTAATTGAATGTTTTAGTGGTTTCAGACTATATTAGCACCACTCCAGAAATAATAATTAAAAAGAAAGCGGTCATGTTCGGCGGAAAGTGCGGAACAGAGTGTCTTAACACTAGGTTTTCTCTACCTACCCTGCTGTGTATGGGGTACAGCGTGAAGCTGATTTAATCTTTAAGGCTTTCATATTTATTTCGGCCTTACTTATCACGCAATTCATAAAATGTGAGTTTCAGAGAATGACACTCCATATTTTCACCTTTTTTATTTTACCTTATTTGAGAATTGAGTGACGCTAAAGAAGTTATGCTCTTTTTAAAAATTAAGAATACAGTACGGCCGATGTGTCGTGGACGCCTTAAAGTAAAGCTTTCTGAACCACTTCACTCGGCAAAAAAAAATAATAAAGAAAAGAACCTGCGGCTACCTCCGGGGCGGCCATGACTGTCCTGTCCTGTGTGACTGTGTTTTGTTTTTAGGAAGAACCAACGGCCAGTGCTAACGAAACAGCAGCCGAGGCCCACGACGTGACCGCCGCGTCCGGAGACATCACCGTGGACTCTGTGCGCGACCACGCCGCCGATGGGAACGAGCTTAATATTAATCTACAGGTTCGATATGTGTGATTGTTTGTATGGATCGATGTGGAGGATGGTTTTGAGTTGCTGGTCGTGGCTTGGGTTAAGTTAGTTGAGCTTCTTTTTTTTCAGCATTACGCTGTATCCCGCATTTAGCATGGTAGGTGAGAGTCTAGTGTTAAGACACTCCGCTCTCCACTTTCTGCCGAATTCTGGAGGCATTGCATGTTGAATGGCGGAACTTAACGCCGTATTTTGCTTTAACATCAGAGTGGAGAAATGAATATATTAAATATTCCATTTCCTCGAGTAGGAATCGAACCCACAACCTATTGCGTTTCAGTCATACCCTTGGGCCCCAGTGCTACGGCTGACCTCTTTATTTCTCTTATATCTTTATAAACTCATCGTATTGTAATTAAAAATATCTTTCGTTTGATGACAAAAAGAGATAATATGACCTTTTGTCCTTATTTGACAGACAGGTTTTTTTTTCCTAAATACATCGCTCATCATCATTATTAATACCAAAACATATTTTTTAACATACACAGAATTCTCAAGTAAACACAAGCTCAATGGTGGTCAAAACGACCACCAGGACAATGGTCAACGAGAGTAGTGCAGACGGCGGTGTCACCACGACCACTACGACCACTACCAGTAATTCTACCACGGAAAACAGTGAGTAATGATGTTTTTTTTAAATATTTTATTATGTTATTTTTTAAGTTAAGCTTATTTTCTTTATTTAAAAAATATTGTGGTATTAAAAAAATCTTGAATATTCTTTTGATCCATCATTTTTACATAAATATATTTTTTCAAATTAATTTATAAATTATTTGATAACTAAAAAAATTTAGAAGAAGCTGTCGTGTACAGCACAGAGCTGTGAATGAGGCGGTTGTGGTTTCGGTTCGTGTAGCAATTCATTATTTTCATTTCCTTAATTTAGTAACAAAGCAAAGCGACGGTTTTTGAGCACCGACACTTAACACGTAATGTCTCGAAAAGCAAATATCTGAACACTAGTTACCCTCTGCCTATCCCGCTATATACGGGAAACAGCGTGAAGTGGAAACAAAATTATATTATAAAAACTTCTGAAAAGATTTTCGTAATACATTAATTCATAAGCTATTTTGTCATAATCCTATGTAGTAGTTTTAGCGCAAGAATGAATAGAGCATTAAACCAACCCCATTACACAATACCAAATAATGCATGGATGCAAAATTTGACAAAAAAAAACGCTTCTATCATACAAGTATATATACTATAAATGAGATTTCAACAGCTTTATACAGCTTTGTGCTAAATCTCTATTGGATTTTAATATATCAACTGATAAAATGTTAAATTATTTTATGCTATATAAATTGTAATTAAAAAAAAAAGAACATTTACAAATGATTATTTTTATTTTGATTTATCCACAAATCATTGCTATTAATAACAGTATAAAATATATTTCTCCCGTACTATATATTGCTTCGTACACCCTATATATTATATATATATGTTTTTGTTAAATGTCCGTACGTTTGTATGTTTGACGGGCGCTTTATGTTTTTGTTTGTAGTCCTAGAGCACAGTCGCGAGGAAGGAGTCATCACTCGCATCGAGGTATCCCACACTTTGCTTTAATATAAATATCATTTATACATACATAAAGTATTGAAGCATGTTCCCTTTATTATTTATTTTAATATACCTAAGCTTGTTTTTACTAGAAAATTTAAATTTTTAATTTATAATTACTAACTTACTAAAGCTCCTTATTATGAACTAACTAGACTGCTCTAACAAACAAAAATTAAATCCGCAATGTTGTGACGTCCGCTCGTGTCCTTGTTGAAAATCAATTTACATCATAGCACCTGTCTCACTATCGCGGTACATTAAAAAAGAAACAAATGCCAGTCAACAAAAACAGCAAAGACATTTGTCTTATTATACGCTATCTGTCTCGCTCTTTTGGGGTAGGTAAGTAAGAGATAGACATATAAAAGAACTGTACCTGTACTGTCCTGCTCTATTGCAGAACGAAAGAAATATCACATTACAGAATTAATTAGAAGTGGTTACCTATCTCGCTCTCGCCTGATAAGTTAGAAAGAAACAGATGACTATACTATACATTAGTCGTCATCTATCTTGCTGTCGATATTTATATATAACAAAGAGACACGTGTAACCCCTTGTCTCGCTCTCCCCTATACATTAGAAAGAGACGGATAGCGTAGATACGTTAACAAAAACAGATGAGGCAGTAGGTGCGGGACACTCGCGGGCGTCACGCGTCGCGGAGAAGAGTGTGCGGTGGTACTCATGAGGTGCTTTGCAGACGGGAACCGTGACGGTCCCAGCCGGCACCGACCCCAAACTCATCCTGGAGATGTTTGACCGCCAGCGGGAAACCATCACCCTGCCCACGCCCACCGCTGTGCCCGCCGCGGACTCCTAGACTATATGTATACACTACCTATGTATAAAGTCATGAATAATTACACTGTAAACTTAAGCGCCATCTAGATATTACGTAAGAACATTATTGACACTCCCCACCTAAAAATACATTTTTCGATACCAAGTTACGAGCAAATTATAAAGATTAAAAAGAGAATAAAACATGGCTGACAACCCCAAATCATCTTACGAAATAAACAGATGGCGTTACACCAATATCATCGACTCTCTACTTGATGACTATATTAAAACCACATGTAAAACCATATATATATTAATATTTACTCTCGATAATATTGTGTCGTATTGCGTTTATGCTCAGTGGTTGACGTCGCCAAAGCCACGAACTTACTGAAGTTCGTGTTGACATTTCGGTGACGTTGACAGTTACGAATTTAAACTGAATTGTGTTCAAATTTGAACTAACAATTAGGTTAATTATTATAATAATAATTAATGTATGACATACGAAACTGCTTTATAAACGCTATATGACTCAAAAAAAATAATGTATATTATATATTAATATGTTTATTATCCACCGATTTTTTTTCACATCGGCCTTAAAAATAATTCACATTTGTTTAGCATTAGACCGCTAGTGCTGTCACCGCCATTTTTAAATGGCGTTCCATATTTCAAAACTACTGAAATTCCTGCTCTTATATTATATTGTATTCAAGTTATTCATAATAATATATCGAATAGGAGCAATTTATTACTTTTGTACATTTAATCCATATCTTTAGCTAATTTTAATATATTATATGTAAGTTATAATAAAGTGCATTTTATAACAGATAGGTATTAGTCTTGACGGTTATACATTTTTTAACACAAAAAATTGAACAAATCAATGTCTCGTTTTTTTTTAATATTAATACAATCCGTACTTAAATTTTTTACCAAAATAATATTTTCTACGAGCCTGGTTTATTTAGTACAAAATGGAAGCCATAACATTGTTTATTAACAATACTGCAATAAAATTGTGGATTGTTATTTTGTTAAGTGAAAATGGAAGTTATCATATAAACTTAGCTTTAGCTGAATTTCTTTCAAACATTCGAAATGAATGTGATGTGCCTATTTATTTTTTTTATCGAAGACAATTTTATTTTAGATAATTTTTTTAGTATTAAAAATTTTTTGACAAGAAATTCAATTTAGATTTATTATTGTAGTTAGTTAATAGTATTTTTCACGGCAACACTTCGCAAAGTGAGTCCAATTTAAAAAAATAATAATACACGTTTTTAATCCTATATCATTTTCACGTTGTAATGTATATTCAGTAAATAATTTAATAAATTATAATGAGTGTGAATGTTATGCAATACTTAGCTGTTGTTTCTTTTTTATTTTATTTAATATATTATGTTTTTTTAAGGTCCTATCGACGCATTTTATTCGTTTATTAAGAATGGCAGCTTTTTAACTTCTAAATGCTGTATTTTCATTGTAATTCTTTAATGTAAATAATTATAATTTTAGCAGTATTCGATGGCAACATTTTGCATGTATTTTATGCAAAACATCACAATATTAGTAATGTGAGTGAATTGATTAATTTAGAATTTACGATTTTACTATTTTTTTATTGAAAAAGCTTTTAATTTTATTCTTATTTTTTAACTCGTGTGGAAGTTAAACGTCCAGAATGCTTTGTTTTATTTACTGTACAACTTTCCATGCTATTGTGGTATTTTTAAATTTGTACGAAAATTTGCGATTTGTATCCAATATTCTTACATGAAAATAAATGCTACAGATAATACTGGCTTTTATTTAACCCTTTTCAATAACTTTACCACGACTGTAAATTAATATCAGTATAATTTCAAAATATATTTGTATTTAAAACTTTGAACTTATTCAGGATTTCTTAGAAAAATGCAAAAATATTATAGTTTGAAAGAACTTAAAGCAAAATAGGACACGCTAATTTTCAAACATTCAAATTTTTAGGCTTTTCTATTTATTTCATAAAAAAATATTGTTACAGAAATTGAACAAGTTTTTTTTAATATATTTTGTTGCTTAGTGAACTGTTAATGATCTTGATTCAAGTAATTTTAATCAATTTCTTCCAAAAACAAAAATATTTCTTTTCAAAGTTGTGGGACACAATAAATTGATGCTATTTATTTCAATTTTTTAAGTACCCCTCTATCCATTTCACTCAAAATTATTAATTGTACAGACAAAATATTTTAAATTTGACAATGACTCACGTACATTTAAGGTAATGTTTTTTTTTGTTTTTTTTATTACCATCATTATTTATCATTTTACATAGTACTTATATTATTTAACTTTAGTTTATGACCTTTCTAATTTGTTAAGCCATTTAAGTCATTACGTAGGAGGACAAGAATTGTCTTGATCTCCAACTTGAGCCAGTAAATATGGTAATACAAAATGCGAAGTTGAGTTCCGTCAACACGCAATTCCTTGAAAAGTGAGAACAGACGGAAGTGTCTTAGTGGAATTACTATTCCAGGACGCATACCAAAGAAAATCCTACGAATGCCCTGATTGTGCAAAGTTTTTTCATCAATAATAAAAAAAACTACGTCTCATACATAGTGATGTTGAAAATTCTCTTGAATGTCTGTGGTATGAGCTACGGTCGAGGTCAGATCTAATAATACCACTTATTGTATAATTTTAAAAAATATATATTTTTAAGATAAAATACATTTGTGTACAAATGTATTTTTTTTAACCGCCCGCCGCCTCTACAACCGAAAAATAAAAATCTTAGTTTAGCATTTTTACCGATGACACTTACACAATTTGAAATAATATTCTTCTGTAATATTAAAAACTGAATCTTCACATTTGTCCGTAGTATCAATATTTTTTGTTTAGTATTTGTTTTGATCAATTTAAAATTAATTTTGTTTCTTGTGTCTTTTGTGTGCACAGCAAGTATTTTAAATTTAAAATGAATCCTTGTATTCAAAAATAATTGGAACCCTCTCTTTATCGTAGCCCCGGTTTGAATATGTGGGGGCCACATATCTAAATCCGGCTCTGGATATAAAAGTTCATGTATGTTTTAAAAGTGGTATTTTACTATTAGCCTTAGCGCTTTTTCTTGCATAGTAGTGTAAATTAAGGGCGTGTTTTATCACAAAAATATATATTCTTCTTTGGACCACAAACATTGGTAAACTTTTTTTTGGTCTTTCAACCACATAGAAGTTCCCAATGTTATATATAAAATTGGTAATATTATTTTAGTGTAATGATATTAACAAATATTTTTGAAAAACCACTAGTATTTTATTTTAATAATAAAGCAATATTTAATATCTAATGTCATAATCTTAACTTAAGTACCTGTCTTTGCCAAATCATACGGTTTTTGTATTCTTCAATTTGAATTATCTTAATTAGCGAATGAGAATTTGAGAATAATATAAATAAAAAAAATAACTTTTTAGTAACTGAAAGTAACTGAACTAATTCCAATAAAAGACAAAATAATACCAAAAACCATACCCTATTCAGGGAGCATTGATACAATACAACTTAAAGTCTAAAACTTCAATTTAACTAATTTTACGAACATGTTAGTTTTAAAATTCTGAGTTTCTCGCTTATCTGCGCTTTATATGACGATTTTATAAATCTGTCCCTATTGCTAAGTGACAACTAAGCTTTGACGTTTGACAGACCAAATAATTTGCCAGGTTACATTTCTCAGAATACAGCGCTAACAAACAATACTTAAAATATTATCTTGTTCTTACTATTTAAATAAGATTTCTATATTTCATTTTACCTATAATATGCACGTTTGTAGAACTTGTCTTACAGTGGCAGTGGAGAAGGATATAAGTCAATTAGAAACCGATTTAGAAGAAGAAAAACAAAGTTGTTTTGAAATCATGTTGTTTTGTTTAGATCTCAAAGTATTAAAATTTAAAAGTACTCGTTATGCTTTTGTTATTGTAACATTACACTATTTGCAATTTCTATACTTATTGGTTACAGGTTACGAAAGAGATAAAGTTAACTACAAAATTGTGTTCAACATGCTATTTGAAAATATTGGACTTTTATAATTTTAAGAAAATAGCATTAAGAAATGATAAATATTTACGATCTTTAAATAAAGTCAATTTTGAGGAAGAGATAAAAATTGAATGTGCCGAGCTAGAAGACATAAAATACGAAGATGTCCCTATACATGATCTTGTTGAAAATAAAAATGAAAGTGAGACAGAATTCAAAATAGAATATGAGTATACGGAGGAAAATGATTCACAAGACTTCCAGTCTGATGATGAGCTTCTTAGTGTTATTAAAATAATAAAAGATGAAGATGCAAAAAAAGAACCTACAAAAAAAGGTTATTGTCTTATAATTTAGTCTGCAATTATAAAAAATAGTATACTCCATATCACTTAATAAATTTTACAACTTATCTTCTTTGTCACAGCATCAGACTTTGTAAGCATTGATTATAATTTGACATTTCCTTCCTCTGGTAAGAAAACAAAATGTGGTATTGAGTTCTAGCACTAAACAAGTTATATTTCAAAATGATTCAATTGGGTGAATGGTTACACTAGATTCCCTTTGCTTGCTCTATTATATGTAGATACAGCGTGGACAGTACAGCTTAAAGAACCCGCTGTATACTGCACATATAGTTTTTAATGAATTAATTATTTAATTTCACAGTGGCAAAACCAATGCCACCAGAAAAAAGGGGCAAAAAAAGAAAGCGTAATAGAGAAAACGAAAAAAAGGAACAAATATGTGAGGAATGTGGTAAAACAGTAAAAAATTTAAAGGATCATATGTACTGTCATCAACCTATAAATGTTAAAAGACGTTATAAGTGCAAAGCTTGTGATAAAATGTTTTCAGGCCTCAGTGGAAGGTTAAGACACTATAAAATCAAACATTTGGGACTTAAGCAACACTGTGATATATGTAATAAGGGTGAGATTTTGAAGGTCCTTAATTTTTTATATTGTAAATAAAAATTGAAGCCTTTTTTATGCAGATGGGTAGTTTCAGGCTGTAAATCCTTGCCGCTAAACCGCTTTGTTTTGTCTTGTGACTTTTAAATCCAATGGATTTCTGCTGTCTCCTTTAAGTGGACATGAATGGAGGGTGGCATATGCTCCTACGCTGAGACTTATTAGAGGGCCTTTCTGCCCCATCTATTGTCGGTCCTCCTAACAATATGGCCTGCCCATTGCCACATCAGCTTGCAAATTTTATGAGAAATGTCAGTAACCTTCCTCTACAGATTTCCAAAAAGAAATATCTCAGAGAAATACCAAACAGTTCTCTCAAGGACTATGTCTCTGTGGTATATGTCATCACTGGCAACACTATGAAAACTTTCGATTCACATATATTATATTTCGTAGTTTTTGCGGCCAAGGCCAGTTGGAATCTACAAATGATCTCTCTGAACCTTGGACTAAGTGATTTGAATTACTTAGTCCAAGGTTCTTAGATGTACTCGTCAAAAACTACCAGAGTAAAGCCTTCAACTAAGACCGATATGGGTGTGACGTGATCTTTGTCTTGTCTATCTTCATCCCATCCGTTGAATCGAATGCGTGAGGAGCTACGGAGCACAGTACTGAATTGTAATTCTAACGCCGGACACCACGCGGCAAAATTTTTATATCATTTAATTATTAGGAAATAGGGTAAAATATTACTACTTTAAATATTACTGAATGCAAAGGGCGTAGACATTCGAGCATTAACGGGGGCCTACGTCCAGCAGTGGATTTCAAACGGCTGATGGATTGATTTATTTGTATGATATATATAATTTTTTTTATTCAGATGTTGTACGCCTTGCCACTCATATTAAAATAATGCATGAAAGTGGTCCTTTGCCTTTTGAGTGTGTCCCTTGTGGAAGAACATTTATATCTAAATCTTTAAGGGACGAACACACACTTATACATACAAAAGATAAACCACACAAGTGCGAGCAATGTGAAAAGAGTTTTAGAACTAAATTATTATTGACATCTCACACGTAAGTTTTTTTTGAATTTAAAAAAAATATTTTTTTTACAATACTAGTATTTTTGCCGCCTACATGGTCTTTACTAATATAATATTTGTACAATACGGTCGGTGAGTCCTGGCGCGCACACTTAAGAAAAAAAATCAAAAGTACGAAAATTGCTCAAATCAAACCAGTAGCCACCTACAAAACTTCAGGGTGGCCACGACTCACCAACCGCACTTATATTATTAAAGACATAAATTTTAATAAATTTTATTATTTTTTTTAGGAAAAGTGTACATGATAAAGAAAGGGCACACATGTGCCAGTTTTGTTCTAAAAGTTTTTTCAAGAAATATCATTTACAGGTACATTTAAGGTAACCTTTTTTTTTTATTTCTATCATTATTTATTGTTTTTCATTGTCTGTTTAACGAATTTATGACTTTTCTAATTTGTTCAGTCATTTGAGGCTTTGTGCTGCGTGTATGGGACACAGCGAGGGTTGTTTTGTACGCCATTTGAGGCTATAAATATACTAAAAAGCGATCATATTTTTAACCGCAATTACATAATTATATTATTGTTGAGAGTGCTCTTGGCGCAAGGGCACTAGTGTGCACTGTAAACGCTTCGGTTGTGGGTTCAATTCCTACTCAGGGGAATAAAATGTTTAATACTTTCATGTCCTCGCTTAGTCGTTCACTCCTCACAGAGGCATTTTGCTTCGTTACCAGGTTTGTATGGCGCTGAGGTCCACTAACACGAAATGCTTTGAAAAATGGTGAACTGGAGTGTTTTAATGGGAACGCAGTATCTTAACAATAGGTTCCCTCTGTATAACTTTCTATGTGCGGGGTTCAGCTTCAAACTGAAAATATATATTGAATTACTATTCCAGGAAGCATACCAAAGAAAGGCCCTACGAATGCCCCGATTGTGGAAAATTCTATTCATCAACTACAATATTGAAAAACCATCGTCTCATACACAGTGATGTTAAAACGTTCTCATGCGATGTCTGTGGAATGAGCTTCGTGCGGTCGGGGTAAGATCTTATAGTTGATTTGTAATTTTTCAAAAAAAATTGTAATTAAAAAAAAATAATTAAATTAGCTTCACGCTGTATCCCGCACACAGCAGGGTAGGCAGAGGGAACCTAGTGTTAAGACACTCCGTTCCCCACTTTCTGCCGAATTTTGAAGGCATTGCGTGTTGAGTAGCAGAACTCAACGCCGCGCTTTTCCTCGACACCAGAACGAAGAAAAGGAAATATAAATTTAGGTAAATATTTCATCTCCTCGAGTGGGGATCGAACCCACAACCAGTCGGTTTTACAGTCACACTTTGTGCCACTGCGCCACGACTGGCCTCATGCTTCTAATTAAGAAAAATTATTTTCATTATAATTTTTTTTTTTATTAAACATATATAGTATATTTTACATGAAACTATTTTAATCGGATTAATCGCTTATATTTAAGGTTTTACATTTTGCGAACCCCGGCGTTCCGAACACTTTGCAATAGTCCGTGGTCACGGGTAGACTCGTCACCACGTTTCATTTAAAATGTGTAATAATCGTGAAAATCAAAGAACTTATTATATATAGTATATGTTTTTATAATAAATAATATAACTTCCGACTCAATATTTTTGTCATCTTCACGCTGTATCTCATATATAGCAGGGTGGATATAGGGACCCTATTGTTAAGACACTACGCGTTGAGTGACTTTATCTTGTTATCACAGTGAATCTCATGAATAATTTATATTATTTTAAAGTTAATTAAATTAATTAATTGTTGAATAACTATTTTAATAAACAAATTATTTACAGCTATTTAAAAAATCATATGATAAGCCATACAAAAGAAAAACGCTATCAATGTCAGTTTTGCGATGTTAAGTTCGGACGGTCCGACCATCGACGGAGACACGAGAAGACAGCCCACGGCCAACATTTAAAAGATGTATAACCACAAAGAAAAAGAAAATCCAATAAAAGTATAATAGGCCATTCATAAATTATGTTCCACTTCAAAGAGTCGGCAAAGTGTGACTTTGTGTGACCAGTGGGAGAGATGTTACGTTTCGGGAACGACCCAAAAACGGCTTCGCCCGCTTAAAGTTATTGTTATATTATAGTCAAATTATACAAAATCTTTACATCAATTTTTGTCTATGTTATTCTGACGTATAAGGTATATTACTATAAAGTTTCATCTAAATCCGTTCAGTATTTCTTGCATGAAATATATGATGTTACACCAGGTGTATAGGGTTCTCACAAACGTGACGAGCCGTGACTATGAAAGGGTTAAAAATTCATGAAATTTATGGATGGAGCAATACAAATAAATATTGTGATTTAGTAAAAATTGTTTTTATATAATAAAATGTTTTATTAAATGTTTTCATAAAACACAAATTATAGTTAGGTTATTGCATTGTTTTTGATATTGCAACATTCTATTAAAAAAATTAAAAATTTTACAAACAATTCATTTATTGATATTATGTATGAATTTTTAATTATATTATGTATGTGTTAATTGGTGATGGGGTGATATTGATATATAGATAGAAAATAACATGTTTCACACAAAATATATTAATAAAAACGAAAGTACATGTCATTGAACCAAATTAAATTTAAATAAATAAATGTCAAACATTCTGTCTTTTCATTCTTTCTTATTCTTCATCAGTCTTTTCAAGTTTCTCCGGTATATTTGGATCGACACTAACTTCTTCGCACGCACATTCCTCAACCAACCTTGGGGAATTTTCTGGAGAATGTATATTTAAAGTATTCATTATAACTTCCATCTTATCTCGTAAATGTGGATATTCTTCTGCTAAACTACGAACTATATTGTTTAGTCGTTCGTTAAGTTCTACAGCCTGGTTGTATTCCGTAAGAACGACAGTCTTCGGTTTCCTTACTTTAACTGATTGCCTTTTGATGGCAGTCGCGAGCTCTGTGCCGAGGCGTTGACTGCGGACGAGACGCTCTAGGAGCTGGAAATATAATTTATTTAGCGAGGAGTATAATAAAAAAAAATGACTAAGGTTATAAATACTAGTCTTAACGGTTTATGTGGGATAAAGCGATCTAAACAGGTACGTAGTGTCAAGAAATTCATATAAATCATTCGAAATATTGAACATTGATGTGGCAAAATTCAAAATTTTTGTCCCTTATCACTTTCGAAGTCTACGAAGACACAATCGCTGACAACGGCCACTTAAAATAGAAAAGCAGCCAAAAGTATTAAAGACCGTTGCGGCACAGGGTATGACTGCCCGACCCGAAAGTTGTGGGTTCGATCCCCGAACGAGGGAATGAATTATTATTAAGGCGAAAGCCAGGGATTGAGTTCCGCCACTCAACACGCCATGCCTCATAGCTCGGCGGAAAATGTGAAGCGGAGTGTCTTAACACTAGGTTCCCTCTGGCTACCCTGCTGTTTGCGAGATATAGTGTGAAGCTGACTTAATTAAATTTAAAAACATAAGGTACTTTTTAGTAAAATAAAAAATATATATACCCATTGTTTTTGTTTCTCAGCTTCCCTACTTTCCGTGATCATAGACGCTATGTGCTCCTCCAGCTGCGAGTTGGCCGCGCTCACTTGCGACACCTCCCGCTCAAGTCTCTCATGCTCCTTCTCCAACTGCTCCATGCGTGACTTGGCTTCCGATAAATCCTAAAAAAAATGTTCTAATAAGGATATTTTTTAAAATATTATCAGAACATAAAATAGAACTCTTACAAAATCTTAAATTAAATATTTCAGAATTCTAAATAACACAGCGAAAGTATTTAAAGAAACAAAAGAAAATGATTTGTACGCCAGTGACAAATACGAGACAAATACTAAGGTTATAAAAACAAAAGATTTTTAATGTAATTTGGTATATTTTTGCGATTATATGAAAAAAAAATCTTTTGTCGTACCTTAGTAGCCCTAGCTACATCCGCTTTAGCCAGTCTGAGCTTGTGATGATATGTGGACTGCGAAGTTTGTGCAGTGCCATGTGCCTTTTCCACTGCGGCTGCCGCCCGGTTCTTCTCCATGGCTGTCTCTCTTCGAGTTACGTATAATGCCAAATCTTCAGACAGCTTTTCACCTGTCTTACGAAGTTGTTCTCGACGGACCTAAAATAATAAAATCATATTTTTGTTATACTTCATTTACTTTCCTACAACAGGATAGACAAAAATCTAGTGTTAAGCCACTCCTCATTCTCACTTTTTGCCCATTTCTAGAGACATAGCGCGTTGCTAAACACAAAGCCACGTTTTATCTAGTTACCAGAGCGGGAAAATAAAAATAAATCATTCCATCGAGTGGGAATTGAACCCACAACCGTCGTGTTTATAGCCGCTGGACCATAACGATCTCCGCTCTAAATGATATTAAAAACATTTTTATTTACCTCCATCCTATGTATTTCAGCTCTCATTTGCCCGATCTCACCCGCTGCCGATTTTGCATTATGTATATTCTTCTTTAGTTCGACCGCCAAAATACCCTAATTCAAGTAAAATTAAAAACTATTAGTTTAGCTTAAATGTAATAAGCTATATTGAAAAAGATTTTTTTATATATTTATTTACCTTTCTTTGCCATATCAATGCTTCCCTTTGAGCGCGATCTAATTCTTGCGTTAAATTCATCTTCTCCTTTTCGTACGCTTCTATTTCTTCTTCAATTTGAATTATCTCCATTTCAGCATCCTACAAAAAGACAATACAATTTTAAATTTGTAATTTGAACAAAATTCCAAAAAAAAAATTCATTGCTATTATTAAAAACTAAATATTGTATCAGGCCAGGGAGGGCGGTTGTCGCGCAGGAGCACAAAGTGTAACTGTAAAATCGAGTGGTTGTGGGTTCGATCCCCACTCGAGGAAATGAAATATTTATTTACATTTATATTTTCATTTCTTCGCTCCCGTGTCGAGGCACGCATTTGACTTGCACGGCGTTGAGTTCCGCCACTTAACACGCAATGCCTCCAGAACTCGGTTGAAAGTGAGGAACGGAATGTCTTAACACTAGGTTCTCCCTGCCTGTTATGTGCGGGATACAGCGTGAAGCTGATTTTTTTTATTTTTAAGTATTATATCAAGAATAGTATTCAATTGAGAGTAATAATAGAGGTAGAGGCCGTCGTTGCGCCGGAAACGCGACTGTAAGCTGGACGGTCATGAGTTTGAATCCCACACGGAACAATGAAATATTTAATATTGTCTTTACCTCTCTCTCATAAAGTATCGCCACTTAAAACGCTAAGCCTCCAGAAGTCAGCGAAAAGTTGAGAGCGAAAGTATCTTAATGAAAACGGAGTGCCTTAACACTAGATTTCTACTTGCTCTATATCTACTCCTCTCTATACACAATGGTGATGAACTATAACAAATATTCTGAAACTCTCGATTCTAATAGTAATTGACATCAAACGTCCGAACCTTAAGATTAGCCGCGTACTCGTGTGTTATAGCAATATTAGTTTTCTGAGCGTTGGCGTTTTTATCGACGGCCTCCTTGCGGGTCCTCTCCAGCACCTCGAGGCGCCCGCGCAGGTCGCGCAGGCCGCGGTCCACCTTGCCGCGCTCCGACTGCACTCTCTCCGCTTCCGCCTGTATTCTCATGCTCTTTTGTTCGCAGATTTGTATTTCTGCAATTGATTAAACATTCTTCTTTAAGAGATATTACACGAAATGGCCTATTAAAAAGATGAGAATAAGACTCCTAAGCGTGGGGTGATATATAATAAAATAAAATTCGCTTCTTACAATTAAAATAATATATTAAACAGTGTATTTATATAAATAATACTTATTGGTTACATAAAAATAAATAAATGTTGATCTTGCAGAACAACTACGATATTGTTGTAACGACACAAAGTTTTTTCTTTTCAGTAATAAAAATTATTTAATTAGTTACATTACTTATATAGCTTCACGCTGTATCCCGCGTGTAATAGGAATAAGCAGAGAGAGCCTAGTGTTAAGAAATTCCGTTCTCTACTTTTTGCCGAATTCTGGGGCCTTTGGGTGCTGCGTGGCGAAACTTAATAACTTAACGAAGAAATGAAAATATTCAATATTTCATTTTCTTGAGTGGGAATCGAATTCAAACCTGTAGCGTTTTCAGTCACACGCTTACACCACGACTGATTACAGGTACTTTAGTTATTATCAAATATACAAACGTTTATTAATCAGATTAATATCAGAAACGATCTTATGATGGTGCGCTGTGAGCTTCACCACGTGCCCCTGCAGCCGCAGCCACTCGCACTGCATGCTCTCTGTACGATCTCGCAGAGCTTTGATCTGCTGTTCCAGTTCCTCTATGCGACGTTCTTGAGGTGATTTCATCTATACATAAAATTGACTTGAAAAACTTTTAAAAAGACTGAAACATTATTTCAAATTTCAACATAGAAATTTATATGATTTTATTATAAAAAATATATATTTTAACTATCCAGATAAATGGATTAATTTAAATAAGCTTAGTATGGTTATATTAAGTCACAAAAGAACAATAAATAGGTATACCATCATGTCTAATATAGTGCAGCAGAAAGAGAGATAGAGTCAGTTACGGCACTCTTGTCTCGGCTTGTAAAATTATTTCCTATAAAATATATAATATAAAAAAGGCATTAACATCAAAAATCTCCTTCAAAGCATTATACTTCTTGATCACAATATCCAATTCGCGTTGTTTCCTCGTTATCACCAGCATCTTCTGTTCATATTCTTCTTGGAGCTCTTCAATTTCACGTTCTCTTTCCCGCACTCTAGTTAGACTCGCTTCTAGGACGACATTGTTCTGAGCCTGTCTGCTGCGGTGCACTTCTATATCGAGCATAATCTTCGCATGTTGATTCTCCATAGTCATTAAGGTGATTTCCTGTTTAAAAAAAAATAATCATAAATATTTCACCAAACCACAAGCATATTTTTTCAAATTGTTTCAAAGCTTTTTACAAAATATTTCAATAACTTAAGCATTACCTAAAGAGTTCAACAGAGACAGCTACTATGAGACGAGAGTAAAGTAAAGTCATCTTCCTAATCCTTTAACAGCCTCTTAATTTTTTTCAAAGAAAATATTTGAATTTAGAAACTTACCTGCTTCCTGGACATTTCCCTCATCTTCTTAATGCCGTTTGCCATCGACTCAACGGCTTTATCATTGAGCAAACAGTCTTGCAAATTGGTTAAGATCTCATTCTCCAACTTCAGCCTTTGCTCTGTACGACGGTCGATCTCTTTCTCTGTGCTCTTCAAAATATTTCTCATAGTTTGATTTTCCTAAAAATTTAATATTTTTTTCTTACAGTTAATGCTTAAAAATTAGGTCAAATTATTAAATTAGTTGCTCTTACTGATTTGATTAGTTCCTCGTCTCTTTCAGTCATTTCAATTGATTCCGTCAACTCGGCTATTTGAGTTTCAAGAGATAAACGTTTTGCATCCTCTGTATCAACTAAAATTAATATTTATATTATATTAATTAATATTTCTAATTAAGACTTATATCTACTAATATAATTTTTTAAGATATTGCAATATATATATTTTAGTTCCAATCGAGGCCAGTCGTGGCGCAGGGGCACAAAGCGTAACTGTAAAAACCAAGTGGTTGTGGTTGTGGGTTCGATCCCCACTCGACGAGATGAAACATTTATTTAAATTTATATTTCCATTTCTTTGCTCCGGTGCTGAGGACAAGCGCGGCGTTGAATTCTGCCACTCAACAAGCAATGCCTCCAGAATTCGGCAGAAAGTGGGGAACGGAGCGTCTTAACACTAGGTTCCCTCTGCCTAACCTGCTGTGTGCGGGATACAGCGTGTAGCTGATTTTTTTTTTAATATATTTTAATTGATTTAGATAACTTACATAATTTTGTAGCATTAGCAATGTCGTACGTCAATTTGTCTTTATTCATAGATATTTCTTTCCCTTTATTCATCTCTTCCATTGCGACTTTCTTTGTAATTTCCAGATTATTAATTAGGGTGCGATAATTTTCTTGTAGAATCCTGGGTGTGGATAAAAAATACATTATATACAAGTACTGCACTTGAATAAGTAAAATAATTATAGATTTTTATCAGATTCACGCTGATAATTCACACACAGACAGACACACAGAGGGAACCTAGTGTTAAGACACTCCGTTTTCCACTTTCTGCCGAATTCTGGAGGCATTGCGTGTTGAGTGGCAGAACTCAAAGCCGCGCTTAACCTCGACACCAGAGCGAAGAAATGGAATTATAAATTTAAGTAAATATTTCATCTCCTCGAGTGGGGATCGAACCCACAACCAGTCGCTTTTACAGTCACACTTCGTGCTCCTGCGCCACGACTGGCCTCTATTATTATATTATATAATTATAGATACTATTTATTAATTTACCTGTAATCATCTCTAACGGAATCGTAAACCTTGTCTCTCTGCTGTATGTTCACGAGAACAGAGTTCCAAAGACTCACTAAACGGCGTTTTTCCAATTCCAAATCTTCTAATTCAGCTGCATATGCTGTAACCTACACATTTATATTAACTGTTTTATGTTTATGTTTTTTGATTACGACTCTAAAGCAAGACTATGTAATGTAAAATGACTCGCGACTTATTAGTTTTCATAGTTTAGTCGTATCAAATAAAAATCTTGTAGTATAGGGAAATCGTAATCTGCAACCTTAACCTTGTATATACTTACCTTATCATTAACTTTTTCCATTTCTACGTTTTTGATATCCAGTTGTTTTTGGAACATTTCCAATTTCGATTCAAGTTTCCAAACTTCATTACTAAGACTGTAGATGATCATATCCTGCAATCAATAATTTTATATTTTATCAAAAATCTACATATTTTAATATTACAACCTTTCAATATAACGTATATTCATGTATCTATAAGTCTAAAAACATTTATAATTCTATATTTGCTAAGTTATTAACTAATAGATAGTTTCCAACTTACCAGTTGTCTCTTCTCGTCTGCTAATGCCTTCTTCTCAATACGCATCTTGTCGGACATTCGCTGGCTGACTGTGAGATCTGACTCCGTCTCGTCCCGCCACGACTCCAGCTGCCGGCACAGTGTGGTCAGCGCTTCCAGCTCCTCGGTTGCTTCACGTTCTACAACAACAATGTCGTATAAAAGTAAAAAATAAATAAACATAAATCATCTTCACGCTGTATCCCGCACACTGCAGGGTAGGCAGAGGGAACCTAGTGTTAAGACGCTCCGTTCCCCACTTTCTGCCGAATTCTGGTTGGCATTGCGTGTTGAGTGGCAGAACTCAACGCCGCGCTTGTCCTCGACACCAGAGCGAAGAAATGGAAATATAAATTTAAGTAAATATTTCATCTCCCCGAGTGGGGATCGAACCCACAACCAGTCGGTTTTACAGTCACACTTTGTGCCGCTGCGCCACGATTGCTCGTATAAAAGGAACATTTTTTTTCAGCTTCACCTGTATATCGCATATAGCAGAATAGATTAGGACACTTCCTTCCCCACATTTTTAAAGCATTGTGTGTCGAGATGGCGGAACTCAACGCCGCGCGTTTTGTTTTGCTTACCAGAGTTAAGGAATCAAATTATTCATAAGTAATCAATAATTCATTCCCCAAGCGGGGATCGAAAAGTTCTCTTTAAAACTGTACAATATAAAATTTATAAATATTAGGTTTACAGAATGGCAGGTACTAGCGAGGATGTCACGGTGAGAATGAAGATGAACGTGCTCAGTTGGTTTGGGCACGTCGAACGAATGAGTGATGAAAGAATGGCAAAAAAGATTTATGATGGAAAAGTGAGCGGTAAGAGAGGTAGGGGGAGACCTCGGTTGACCTTCGAAAACACAGTATCAAAGATACTGGGGGAAGGTCACGTAAAAAGCATGAGGACCCCTCGAAGGGCATGTATGAAGAGGTTGATGACAGTGGACGAGGCGAAAGAGGTATGTAGAGACCGTAGCGTTTGGCGCTCCGTTCTCTCTGACTACCCCGCAAGGGATAAAGCATGAAGCTAAGTTAAGTTAAGTACCTGTCATTACACTTTCCTCTAACTTCTCCTTCGAACGCTTATACTTCTCGTTACACTCTCGAGCACGCGCCTCCGCCGCCTGGCGGTCTGCTGTCTTTTTAGATAACGTTGCTTCGTATTCTTCGATCAATACCTTTAATTCACAAATTAATCTAAATCACAATTAAATATACATGAATATTTGAGGCAAGTCGTGGCCGAGTGGCACAAGCGTGGTTGTAGGCTCGATTCCCCCTCGAAGAAAAAAATATAGATTTTTTTCTTTTTTACGCTCTGGTGTCGAAGCAAAAGTGCTGTGAAGAAGTGAAGCGGTGTTGAGTTCCGACACTCTAAAACGCAATGCCTTCATGCGGCGGGCGGAAAGCTCCCTCTAAAGTTCTCTTACTTAAGAACACTTACTTATAGATAAATTAGATAGACATTTTAACATACCCTTTGAGCGTTCGTGTCGTGATCGTTTCTGTAGATGGTTTCTAAATCTTTCTCATAAGCCTGCTTACTAAGCTTGAGTTCGTCGCGCTGAAGAAATAAAAGAAGCAAAGACGACTTAGAAATACAAAAAGTAAGGAAGTAAACAGTCGGCGTGGTCAAACATTGGCAAACTTCAATTTGGGCCAATCATATGACACGAGAGAAGAAGAGAAGAAGAAGAAGAAAAATGGATTTATTTAAGAATCAATATTTTATCGTTTCTTAGAGCACACACATTACCAGTATTATACTATATTATTGGGTCACAAACTCTAATTCATCAACAACATCTTATTTCTATTCACGTAGTATAGAAAAAAATACTGAAGAAGAACTAACCAGTCTAACGATTTCTTCTTCTGCAATAGCATTTTCTTTCTCCAGAAACCGTGTTAGAGTTTCTTGGAAGCGTTTCATTAAAGGATGTGTTGACTCTAGAACGGCCGGCATGGCGCCGAGTTGCCGCTTGTTTCTCCATCTTAATTGAGAAACAAAATTTAAATTTTGTCAAAATTGTAATTTTATTAAAAGGTATTTAAATATTTTTTTTAAACAAAATTTAAATATTTTTTTATTTTTTCTGACGTAACTCTGTATGCTGCCGTGGATCGCCTCTAGACCCAAGCTAAAAAAATGGAAATATTTTTAAACATTTTTTAAAGTGTTATTTACACACTTAGTAATAAGTATTAAAATGGAAATATTAAATATTTGATTTTCTCCAGTGCCAATTGAAGCCACAAACAACCCTTTGCGCCCCTGCGCCACAAATGGCCTTAATACTACACTTAAAATTTTATATATTCTAATTAGGAAAAACTTACTCATCGAAAGCTTCTTTCCCGACTGCGTCGCACTTGCACTGGTCCAGTGGACACGCGCAGCACTTGCACGTATCGTAGCTCTCTACGTCACAACCGCAGGCGTCATCCTGGATCATATGTAAACAAATTAAATGATATGTGATTACTTTGAGAAAAAATATTTCGTTGTAATGTTATATCATAATTTAGGAATTAAATGGTAATGAACTGAAGCTATATGGCGATTTTTAATTATAAAGCACTAAAACAGGCCAATCGTGGCGCAGGTGCACAAAGCGTGACTGTAAAATCCACTGGTTGTGGGTTCGACCCCCATTCCAGGAGACGAAATATTTATTTAAATGTATATTTCCATTTCTTCGCTCTAGTGTCGTGGTAAAGCGCGGCGTTAAATTCCGCCACTCAACACGCAACACTAGATTCCCTCAGCCTACTCTGCTGTGTGCGGCATACAGCGTTATGGGTTCGATTAAGACCCGCGAATCAACAACAAGCAGGTCTTAAGTCTTAACATTAGGTTCCCTCTTTCTGCCTTGCTATAAACGGGATATACCGTGAACATATACGTGATCGACGGGAGTCACATTTTTTTCGCCAGCAGTTCCTGTCTTTTTATTTCCACAAATACTTTAAATATAGACGCTCCAAAAAAAAATCATAGATGTTATCTTTTCTTATTTCAAATATTAATAAAATAAGGAGAACACAATTTATGAGTACAAAATTATTAAAGAATATAAGAACAGTTACCCGATGGTACACCATTTCTTCGTTCTTAAAAAGCAGGCAAGTCTCTTCGTGGATCACTATATCGTGGTCGTCTCTAGGACAGACGCAATGTGGAGTTAATAATTCCACCTTCGGCTGAGTGTCCTCAATACAGCCACAAGGCTCCGAATCTGTCATGATAAATAAAATTTCTTACTTTTCTTATATAAAAAAAATGTTAAAGTATTCAAAACGATCCCTTGAACGATGGGTTTTGTAAAATAATCGACAATTGTTATTCGTTGCTGGGTAACAGACATTTATAAAGTTTCTATTCATAGAAGATGGTAGGCAAATATATTATTACAGGAACGAGTTTTATGTTAAATAAATCTAGATTTTATAGTTCCATTTCTCTTTCTTATATTATTAGTATTTTTATTTTAGACCATATATTTATACTGAAAACAATAATTAAATTATATCGAGACCTCGAGAGATCATGGCGATGGAGAGATCATATCGAGATCATGGCGCAGTAGGGCAGAGTATCTCGGTAAACGCGGTGGTTTAACGTTCGATCCCTGCTCAAAGTAATTAATTATTTTTATTTTCCCCATTTGTTAACTTGGTTGTCGCTTCGCCGGAATTCCGCCAACATGGAAAATCTAGAATACAGGCGGAACGCGGAGAAGAGAGTGAGTTAGTTAGTTTGTCACCATATTATATATTACCATATTATATATGCATTTGAATATGAACATTATATATACTAATGTATCTAGTGCTGTATGTTTATGTAAACCCTGTTGCCATGACAACCAACGTAACAACATTGAAGTATAAAATATTGAGGAATTGGCTTTTTGAGTAACTTTAAAATGGTAAGTAAATAATAATATATAATTAAAATATTTTCATTTGAATTTTAAGTATTTTACAATTGTTTTAATTTCATTTTCTTTACTTAACCAGATTTTGAGCCGTTCGAAACCAGCCAGTGAGGTTCGTTATGGTGGAGGATCTACCAAGAAAGTTGCATTCCCAGAACTGGAAGATTTTCTTTTAAAGAGGGATTATATTGGCGCTATAACGATGCTTGAGGTGATTTCTTAAAATCATTTCTTAAGCGGAGGCCAGTCCTGGCGCAGAGGCACAAAGTGTATACATTTATAATTTTATTTCTTCGCTTCGGTGTCGAGGCAAGGCGCGGCAGTTCCACCACTCAAAACGCAATGCCTCCAGAACTTAGCGGAAAGTGGGGAACGGACTGTCTTAACACTAGGTTCCCCCTGCGGACGCTGCTTGTTTATTTCTTAAGAAGTGTGTAAATCGATCTTTAGATCTGAAAACCTATTATAAATATCATAAATTAAGCTTTTAAAATGTAAAAAATTTTTAGTTCTTAAAGCATGAAGGAAACACTGAGGTTTGGGTGGCTGTCTGGACAGCATGGTGCTGGTTCCACCTTGGCGAATACCAACGAGCCTTGGACGAGTATCTTGAAATTCGCTCACGTGATAATTTAAACCCTAAAGTCGCTGATAATATTGCTCTGGATCTCGCTGTCTGCTACTTCTATTTGGGTAATTAGAAAAAAAATAATAAATTGTATTTTTTTTATTAAAAAATCTATTTTATCAGCTTCACGCTGCATCCCTCACACAGCAGGGTAGGCAGAGAGAACCTAGTGTTAAGAAACTCCGTTCCCCACTTTTTACCGAATCTAAAATATAAAGAATTTATAATTACAAATAATTTGTTTCAGGCATGTACCAAGAATCTCAAGATGCTGTAGAAGAAGCTCCGAAATGTCCACTTAAGGTTTTTATTAAAGCCGTTACTTTATTTATATTACGCTCCTTACTCCCCGCTGAATTCTGGAGGCAACGCACTGGAGTGGCGTAACTCAACGCTGCGCTTTGCCTTGACACTAAGGCGAAAAAATGAGAATATTAAATATTTCAATTACTCGAATGGGAAACGAACCCACAATCACGTTTACACGCTCGTGCCCCTGCGCCACGACTGGCGGAGGCTGACTTTTCTGTATTATAAAGCTCTTAAAAGATTAAAAAAAATTAAATTCGCTTCACGCTGTATCCCGCACACAGCAGGGTAGGCAGAGGGAACCCACTTTCTGCCGAATTCTGGAGGCATTGCGTGTTGAGTGGCAGAACTCAACGCCGCGCTTAACCTTGACACCAGAGCGAAGAAAATGGAAATATAAATTTAAGTAAATATTTCATCTCCTCGAGTGGGGATCGAACCCACAACCAGTCGGCTTTGCAGTCATACCTCGTGCCGCTGCGCCACGACCGGCCTCTTAAAAGATGATTAAATAATTTTAATATTCCCAGAGTCGACTTGAATTTCACTTGGCGCACAAGTTGAGTGAGGAAGATGTTCTGATGCAAACTCATTCCAAGCTGCGTGATGTACCAGAAGACCAGCTCTCCCTGGCCTCCATCCACTATCTTCGGGCCCATTACCAGGAGGCCATCGATGTTTATAAGAAACTTTTATTAGATAGACGGTAATTTGATTTTAACTTAGTTTTTTTAGCTTTAGTCACTAGTCGTAAATGATAATTGGAAACTATTTAAAATTTAACACGCAAACATTTCAAAGGCCGGCAACGCACCTGTAGCTCCTCTGGTGCTGCACGGGGTCGTGGGCAGCGGTGATCACTTACCATCAGGTGACCCGCACGCTCGTTTGCCTTGCCCTTTTTTTATAAAAAAACTCACAAAATAATAAAAATATATATATATCTATATATTAAGAGTATCTATTAAAAGATTTCATATTTATTGCTTTTACAGCTATAAAAGATACGAAAAAGATGCTACTGACTGGGTAAAAGTTTTGTCACATATACCTAGGTATTACTCTGGAGAATACTTAATAAAATTATTATAAATATAATGTTTTAATATTTTATTGTAGACCGTGCATTTAGATTTGCTTTTATGATAGCGTTTCTATTAGTGCGTTTTAAATATATTAGAATTTAAGTAAATACAATATATTAGAATCAGTAGAATCTTGGATAATAAGATTTTAAATATTAAATTTTTTTTGGTATTAATGTATCATTTATTATATTTTAGTGTTACTTAGCAATGATTATTTAAAATATATATTTTTTATTACTTTATAGTATTGAAGCTAGATTGATACTGTATAACATTTAACTTAATTTACTATTTTATTTTTGACTAAATGCGACAGAGGATTTATTTTCTAACTTTTGTTTCAGTACATATATGGCTCTCAATGTGTATGTGGCGCTGTGTTACTATAAATTGGACTACTACGATGTATCACAGGAAGTCCTGGGAGTGTATCTCGCGCAGCATCCGACATCTACAATGGCGGGGAATCTTAAGGCTTGTAATTTATTTAGGTGAAACTTTTTACTTTTAGTATTTAATAATTCTGCTTTACCTTGTATCTCGCATACAGCAAGTTAGACAGAGGGAACCTAATGTTAAGACACTCCGTTCTCCATTTTTCATTTGTCTCGATACCGGAGCGAAGAAATGATACAATACAAATTTAAACAAAATATTTCATTTCCTCGAGAAAGGATCGAACCCACGAACCAGTCACGGATTACACATGTAGTCACACACTTGTGCTCCTGCACCACGACTGGCCCTAGTATCTAATTTATCTCCTAGTATCTATTTTCCTAAGTAATAATATTTATTTAATCAAGTATGTAATTCCTAAGAATCCTTTAAAATTTATTTATTTGTTTTAGATTGTATAACGGTAAAGCTGCTGAGAATGAATTGAAACAAATATCTTCAGATCAACACACATTTGGACAAGATTTAGTAAAACACAACCTGGTTGTTTTCAAAAATGGCGAGGGTGCTTTGAAGGTAAACAGTTTACAAATAAAAACGGTTAAAAATAGACTATTTATATTTATTTTTAATCATATCTGATACTTTTTCGCCAATCATCATAGCAGGAGCATGGACATTGCTGCTAAGGCCCAGTGGAATGATGCTGGCGTCAGCAACTCGCAATCCTCTCACTCCTTTTACACGTAATTTACTATCTACTACAGTTCCTAAAGCGCATGTTCCTATATAATCAAATGCTGTATTCATGACACAAAGAGAATAGCACCGCCAATAGTCTGTACTATCATATTCGAATTCTGAACACCGGCCGTCCGTCAAATCTACTAGAACAGCGTTGACACTTTTGAAATATTCGGTGTTGAGTACTCTTAAATAGTCTTTAACGTAAGCGATAGTGTTTTCTATATCACCTTTTTCTGAAAAATATCCAGTGTATATCAATGGAGGATGCTTAGGGTTTTTACTTCGTAAAAGAATTTGGCCACGAGACTTGGGGTGCAAGTCCATTACTAAGGCGAAGCTAACATTTCTGCCTTTACAGATTTCACCAACCTTCTCGCTCACATCTGGCTTATATTTAAAGTCATATGCGAGGTATTGCATTGAAAGATCGGAGTCGTGAGGCAATATATACATTTGTACTTCGTAATCTGGAAATTTTTGACTATTATTTAAAGCGACGAATCCTGTGACGGTAGTAAATGGGTAGATATTTGGGTTACGTGGCGGGACAGGAACATTTGATTTTTCCATTTGTATATATATCGGTATTGGTACATGATCTTGGAAATTTTGGCCGACCGGTAAATCTTTAACAACCTTAATATTCAAGGATTTTAAATGTTCCTTAGGCCCAATGCCAGACAGCATAAGGAGCTTCGGACTATTTATAGCTCCCGCAGATATGATCACTTCCTTTCTAGCGCGTACATTAACTTGTTTTCCATTCTCCATAATAAATTGTACACCGTTTACTTTTTTACTACTATCATCAAAAGTAATTTTGGTAACAAGTGTGTTTCTCAAAAGGTATAAATTGGGTCTAGTTTTCGCTGGAGGAAAGAAACAATATGCTGCACTTTGTCTATAATTATCCCCGATGGTGTACATCGTCTGAGTATAACCTTGAGATTTATTCCCATTAATATCTGCTACAATAGGATATCCCAATTCTTTAAAAGATCTAAAGTAACCATCGGTGTCATTACTTAATTCCCTCGATACTTTCACATATCCCTCGGTGCCGTGGAAGAATCCATCAGATGATCTTAAAATTTGCTGATCTTGTAACTGTTCACTCTTTTTAAAATATGGCAATACGTTTTCCCATTTCCATGTATCGTCATTAGAAATCTTCGCCCATTGATCAAAATCGTGTGGACTTCCTCGATTATAAAACATATAATTTGAACAACTGGTACCTCCGAGAACTTTTCCTTGAATCATGTGAAGAACATGATGTTTGTGACATTTCATTGTATAACCATCGTTCTGGGATGTCAAGTTCCAATCTATAATGGAATTAGCTGTAAGTGTTATTAAGGCTGGCGTCTGAAAATAATTTAATTGGTCAATTAAATGCCTTCAAATACTTAAGAATGTCCTATTCATATTTTAAATATGAAAGATTGCATATCGAAATGGCTTCAAATGAAAGAAAGTGGCATGTTAAAAATTGGTACTTTAAACAACTCTTCGATCAATTATACACTAGATAAAGGATTGCATACAAATACGGCTTCAAAATATGGCACCAGTCAATATAATATTTCATATTTAATATAATATTTGTATTTAATTGTTTAATACTGATTTTTTAGAGTACACTGAGGCATTGTGACACGTCCGCACGTTTCCTGAGGTTGGACCATACCATTTTCCTCGCCATCCGCCGTAAGAGACCGGGTCGCCAGAGGGCGGCATACGATCGCCGCCTTCCGCCCTAACGAGCCAGAGGGCGGTCAGTTTGGGGAAGCTGGCCGCCTACTAACCTGGCCCGAGTAGTCGCGCGCAGGATGCTCCCGCGCGCTACTCCGAGCAGGCCGTCGAGGGTGCCCACACACCCTTGACTACGTGACGTGCCTTGCAGGCTCCCGCCGCCGCGTTTCGCGGAAGATTGTCCCCGTGTCTCGCGGCCAGTAGCGGTGGAGGAGGAGCACCGTGAGATTTTAGTGGGTATTCGGACGGCCTACATCTGCCGGTCCGCGAGCCCCACATAACCCGCTCGAGTCCCCACTCAGGCCGGTATCCGTAACAGAATTTCCTCACGATAAAAAAAAAAAACATTTTCCTGCTCATATTTCTTTTGCCGTTTTTAAGACTGTAATCCTTCATCTAGGGTATAATTGATCGAAGAAATAACCTCATGGATCATAGAACTTTCACTCTATATAAATTGGACAATGGAGATCAAAAAATAACTTTTAAAACAGAAAATCTAAAAGAACTCACGATGCATTGTAATGGAGGCTCTCCACCGGCCTCAATAATAAGAACTTTAAATTCTTTATTCTCTGTAAGTCTCGATGCAATCACGCTGCCTGCCGTCCCAGACCCGACCACTATGAAATCGTATTGGTTACCATCTAAAGTTGAATAAATACTATGAATTACTTCTCAACAATAATAAGCTTGACGTAGCGCAGGGGCACAAAGTGTGACTGTAAAATGGACTGGTTGTGGGTTCGATCCCCGCTTGAGGAAGTGAAATATTTAATTCAATTTATATTTCCATTTCTTCGCTCTGGCGTCGAGGCTAAGCGCGGGGTTGAGTTCTGCCACTCAACACGCAATGCCTCCAGAATTCGGCGGAAAGTGGGGAACGGCGTGTCTTAACATTAGGTTCCCTCTGCCTACCCTGCTATGTGCGGGATACACCGTGAAGCTGATTTAATTTAATTTTTAATTATTTTTTTTACAATATTTTACAATTCTTTAGAACATAGTATTAAATAACCTTTTTTACCTTCAACGTGGGCCTGTTGTGGGAAGAGGTAGCCGGTGAAGCTTATTGCAAGTGAAATAAGGGTAAATGCTTCCTGGAGACTGACAGCTCGTCTCACCATTTCAATGACTTCCATGATAAAATTTTAATTATGATTTTGTTTTTGTAAAAGTAATATATTTTCTCTCTTTACACGTTCTTTGTCTATATGCGGGAGCAAAAACGTTGAATTTTGAGTGTTTTACATTTCATATTCGTGATGTATATGTATAATAAAAGATTAAAAAAAACATGTAGATGCAGTACGTACACGCTTTGTTTATAGGTGCAATAATAATTATGAATTGGACACGAACTCTTTAATTGCCTTGATAAACTATATTTCTTTAAAATTATATTTCTTTAAAAATATATATTTTAAATTTAACTTTTTAAAACATTTCAAAATATTCAAAACATTGTAAACGATATGGAAGTTGATACAAAAACCAAAAATGTCAAAACAAGGTAGGCAGAAGGAACCTACTCATTCCCCCGGGTGGGAATGATACCCATAAATGTTGGATTTACAGTTACACGCTTTGCCGCTGCGTCACGACAGCCTGAACTCTTAACTCAACAATAAGTTAAATCATACATTCATTTATACATAATATATATATCTCGTAGGTCCTACCAGAACTAGTAGATGTGGTGCCAGAAGCTCGTTTAAACCTAGCGGGCTACAGGCTGCGGCATCGCGAGCCATTGGAAGCTAGGGCTCTATTGGAGCCCCTGCAGCCCACCTCGCCTCTACATTACATACTGAGGGCAGTGGTGGCTGTACGTCTGTACAATGAAACTGGTGATGTAAGTTATTTTTTATACGAATTATATATACGGAGTGTTTTCTCAGCACCATTTTAAATGAAACCACAGTTTTAAAGGTAAAGTTCAAAGTTGTTTAACCTCAAAGTAGTATTTTTGTAGTAGTAGGTGTTTACGTTATTGGTATCTATGCGTAACTGCGTCACACGAAATACAGGTATGTATATATTATATGAAAAAAAATCCTAAATTGGGTTTAAAATATTTTGCCTATATGCTGTTCCCGTAAAAGGAGCGCTGACGCTTCCACACTGTGTACTATCATATTATTTTAAAATTTAATTTCTAAGGAGGAGCAAATGAAATTGGCCCAACAAAGCTTTCACCTAGTCGGTAGCTCAGCGTCTGAATGTGACACCATCCCCGGACGACAATGCATGGCCTCCTCGTACTTCCTCGCTGGGCAGTTTGAAGAGGTGCTGGTATACCTGAACTCTATAAAAAGTTTCTTCGTCAACGATGACACTTTTAACTTTAATTACGCACAGGTAAGTTGTATTTAAATATAGATTTGAATACATGAAATATGTTAATTTTTAGCATCACGCTGTATTCTGCACATAGCAAGTTAACCTGGATATCAAGGGACAATGGAAATTAGGACGCTTCCGTTCCCCACTTTCTACTGAATTTCGGAAGCATGGCGTGTTGAGCGGCGGCATTCAACGCGCTTGCTTTGTTACCAGAACTAGGAAATGAAAATATATAATATTTGACTTTCTCGAGTGGGAATCGAACCAACCATTTGTCACGTTTACCATCGCACACTTGTGCCCCTGCACCACGACTGGCCTGACAATAAAATTTACATTTATGCTGAGAGAGTTTAATATATTTTTATTTCAAGTGGAATTCAGAACAACTAATCTATTCATATATTATTTATGCTATTAAACTACCACGATAATTACCATTAGGTACATGTATATGGTTTTACCCGTGTTTTTGAACCGCTCTCAAGTCTGAGATCGTTCTTGAGATACCATCACTATAATACCACCATTCATGCCCAAATTATATATCTATGAATGAAAGCGGCATCTCAAAATCGATCTCAGACTTGAGAGCCATTTATAAATAAGGGCCTTAAATACACTATAATCGAACACGATGCCTACATTCTTTATAATTCTATATTTACTGTTAATTGCCTCTAGGCGAAAGTTGCTACTGGGTTCTATAGAGAAGCGGAAGAGAGTCTCTTGGCCATCCAAGATGAAAATCTAAGGAACTCTTTTACTTACCTGGCTTGCCTTTGTCGATGCCATGTAATGAATAAGGAAGCTCATCTCGCGTGGGAAATATGTGTTAAGGTAAACTTTTGTAAAGTTTCAAAAAAATGATAATCAACTTTAGTTATATAACTTAGTTTTCTGGTAAAATGTATATCTCTTTGTTCTTTAAATTTGAAACTGCTTATATTTAGATTTCTTTGGTAAAATTTCTAAACTTTTCTTTTTCGGTGACGCTGTATCTTGTAAGTAGCAGGGTAGAAATGTAGTTTTAAGACACTCCATTCCCCACTAGCCCTATCGCTCAATTTTCAAGATATTTCATGTGGTGCGTCGAAACTTAACGCTTCGCTTTCTTTTGTTGCCAAAGAGAAAATCAAAAATTATTCATTTCCCCGAGTTAATATCGAACTCACAACCGTCGCGCTTACAGTCAAACGCTGTACCGCATCACCATTTCGTGTTATATTTATAAGTAAGATTGAAATATTATTTTCCAATCCATTTTTCTCAAATTTAAGTACCACATCATTCGGGGCCAGTTGTCGCTGGGGCACAAGCCTGTGGCTGTAAGTGCGACAGGTTGTGGGTTGGATTCCCGCTCGATTTTCATTTCTTCACTCTTGGTATAGAGACTAAGCGCGGCGTTGATTTCCGCCACACAAAAACACAATATAACATTAAAATTTAATAGCTA
Organism: Heliconius erato x Heliconius himera; assembly: GCA_013421005.1. Lineage (NCBI taxonomy): Eukaryota > Metazoa > Arthropoda > Insecta > Lepidoptera > Nymphalidae > Heliconius > Heliconius erato x Heliconius himera. The sequence continues at coordinate 7,931 of JAATLQ010016579.1, read as the reverse complement.
CACTTTATCAATATCATACGAATAATAAATCTTTATTTCTAGTCCGCCGGTACGCCAGACAGCTTCGCGCTGTTGCAACTGGTGGCCAACGACAGCTATCGTATGGGACAGTTCCTAGTCGCGGCTAAAGCGTTCCATATGTTGGACAGGTACTTATTATATGTATATAGGAAAGAAAAATACTTATTTAGAAAACGTATAAAAATTTGAACGTAGCGGGACTCGAACCCGCGCCTCCTGGGAACCGACCAGGTCTTCAAGAACGTATTTTTCTTTCCTAAGTGTGCATTAACACTTTAAAAAATGTTAAAAATATTTAATAAATAGTATTCTCTTTTGCCAGACGATAATTCTTAGTAATTGTCTTTGGGTAGCGAAAATTTGTAAAAATCTCCCTACAGAGATGCTAACAACATAAATAAGTTGTAACAAGCATATAAAAGTTTCGACGTAGCTCGATGAGAACGTATGGCTTAGTGGTCAGAGCGCCTGGTCGGTTTTCACTAAAATTTTACTACGCTACGTTAAAATTTTTATACGTTTTCTAAATAAGTATTTGAAAATAACTTATTACCACGAGTGGAAATCGAACTCATAACCGTCGCGTCAATCACTCGATGTGACGGCCTCATAACTAAATATAGATGATAATTATTAAAACACAGATTAGACGGTGGTCCAGAGATGTGGGAAGGACTACGCGGCGCTGTATGCGGTTGTGCCCAAGCGGTGGCTGCGGGCGCCCCGTCCAACCAGCTTCGAGACGCCCTAGCCCTGCTTCGAGGACCTCGTGCCCATCCCCGCGCCGAGCATATCGCACGACCTATCGCGAAATGGGCACAGCAGAACAGGATATCTATATGAGATAATAAATGTGTTGTTAATTAATATGGAATCAAGAATAATAAATGTTTTAGAAACATTCAACTTCAAAGGTAAAAAAAAATGCTAGAAAATACATAGAAAAAAAAACAGTAAACACTTAGATACATTCAAAAAGGTGGCCTGGTTGATATTTGGTGATTTAAGATACTTGAATGGTTGACGTCCTCCCCTGTCGGTTTTTAGTGTAACGTAGGCGTCATAGCAAAAAAAAAAGTTTTTCGTATTTTTTAATGCTTAATTGTTGTAAATGTAGATTATTAAAAGTTTATAACATTGTCTTATTATAATCTATTTTTTTTTTATTTCTCGTCTTCCTAATATTATCTAGACTACTAAGATTAGTTCTAGGTATACTATATTGATTACTTTTAGTGTCACGCTGTATCCCGCACAGCAGGGTAGGCAGAGGGAACCTAGTATTCAGATAGTGTCTGGTCCCCATTTTCCGCCGAATTGGAAGCATTGCGTGTTGAGTAACGGAACTCAACACCGCGCGTTGCCTCGACACCAGAGCTAAGCAAATGAAAATATTAAGTATTTAATTTTCTCGAGTAGAATTTGAACCCACAACACTGCCACTGCGCCACGTTTGGCCTTAATCGAAATAAAATATCTACATAATTAAGAACAAAATTTATTTCAATAGTAAGTAATGTTTAATCAAATCGTTACTCCACATATACACCTGAGCTAATAGCCATGGATGTAGGAAGGGGGGGAGCCGGATGAGCCGTGCCCATCCCAGAATAATCGGGCACCAGACTATTCTGGAGTGGGCACCCCAGAAATTTTACTTATCTGTTCAAAGCTAAGGTCCAGCCCGCCCGAAGAAAATATATCTAGATACGTTAATACTAATAGCCTATAAAAATGTAACTTAGGTAATATCGTAGACCCAAGGCGGTCTAGTATTGCACTTCGACCACAGAATGCGCAATAAATAACGTTTAGCTCCATACGAGATATAAACGGAAACGGGCCTCGATTTTATTTAATTATACTGAAGTAATATGTGAAATGTATATATCGAAGTTGTTTGATATTGTGCCATATTTTTTTTATTATAAATATAAAAATATAAAATTTTATTTTTATATTTTTTTTATTTCTTTAATTGTGAAAATATAAGTGAGAATAGTTTAATAACTTCTATTTAATAAGCAATAACTTCCTTTCTTAAGGATTCTTATCATTACAAAAAATACCTAAATATTAAAATATAGCAGGGTAGGCAGCGGGAACCTAGTGTTAATACACTCCGTTCCCAACTTTCCACTAAATTTTCAAGGCATTGCGTGACTGGCGGAACTCAACGTCTCGCTGCCTTGATACCAGAGCAAGGAAATGAAAATATAAATAAATAATTTAATCGAACCCAAAAACATCGTGTTTACAGTCACACGCTTGTACCACTTCGCCACAACCACCTCCCCAATCGACTTCCCAAGGGTATATTATGTATTCCACAAAATGCAAAAACCATAGAAACCAGCACAGTACTATAAGTCGGTCAATTACATTTATTCAAGTCGCTGCTTACGCCATTTTAGGTCATATATCAAATCGCGAACTAGTTTTTTATGTAAGTTCATAAATAAATGTACTAATACGATACAACCTATGTATTTAGATATTTCTCGAATGTATTGATTTCAATCTGATATATTAAGCACAAACGCTTTGCGTTGCTTAATTGCTGTAGAGTATGGCTGTCTCAATCGTTGGTACCAACTGATATTAATTCGATTTGCTGTTTTTTTTTTTTTAGTTAAATGCTGTATCTCGCATGTGGCTAGGTAGGTGGATGGAGTGTAGTGTTAAGACACTCTGTTCCCCACTTTCGGCTGAATTTTGGAAGTATTGCGTGTTGAGTGGCGGAACGACGGAGTCGCGCTTCGCTTCGACATCAGAGCGAAGGAATGAAAACATTCAATATTTAATTTTCTCGAGTAAAAATCGAACCTACAACCTGTCGCGTTTATAGTCACACGCTTGTGCTCCTGTGCCACGTGCCAAAAAATGCCAAATGATGTGAATAATGAATAGTTAATTAATAGTTAATCTTAGAATTTTTAAAACTACAAATTCTACTATCTATATTCTAAGTAATTTACAGTTTTTAAATCTATCTTTCTTTTAAATTTTTAGGTATATATTGTTGATATTGTCTTCTATTAAGATATAAATCCATTTTTCATCCAGATCCACTCAGTCATAGATGGCGAAATCTAACTTTGTAGTGTAATTAGATTTTTGTACCAATTTAAAATATAATAGTTTAAATAATTTCCCTTTTTAAGTATATATATCCTTATTCAAAAAAGGAAACACCGCTAGAAGATTTTCTAAGAACGCATATGATTTTCGCTTATTACCTCGAAAAAAGATCAGTCGTGGCGCAGTAGCACAAAGTGTGACTGTAAAATCGACTAGTTATGTGATCCCCGCTCGAGGAGATGAAATATTTACTTAAAATGTATATTTCTATTTCTTTGCTCTGGTGTCGAGGCAATGCGCGGCGTTGAGTTCTGCCATTTAACACGCAATGCCTCCAGAATTCGGCAGAAAGTGGGGAACGGAGTGTCTTACACTAGGTTCCCTCTGCCTACCCTACTGTGTACGGGATACAGCGTGAAGCTCGGAAAAAATCAAAACACAAGTGATCACCTTAAAAATGGCATTTTATTTAAAAACTAAGTACACATTATATTTACATGTAAGTAATACAACGCGTCAAGATCAAGTCCGTAGCAACAGTCAAAGCAGAACTAAATAAATTAAAGAATAGGAGAGTTTCATTCGGCGCTCGGCGGTCGTGGATATTGTTGCATCGCTGACTAAGCAAATCCCGTCATCTCATCATCTCATCATCTCACAATGATCCCAGGCCATCATCTATATATAAGCATTCCATTAAAAACCAAAAAAATAAACAAAACATCTTCCCAACCTATTCTACACAGTAGAAAACAGTTGTGGAAACTATAATATTACAGTCGAATTCCTTTTTAATTTCTGATAGCTCCGACTATCTGGACGACGCTTTGGGCAGCCTTCGTCCTTTATTGAGCTATCAGTTCGTAAACTATGGAGACAGCTTCAAAAATGTTTGCTAGTCTGTCTCCAAGTTTGTCCTATCCTTTGTTGGTCAGCGATGCGACAGGCGGGTGGGTGGTGTGACTAGCGCCAGGGGTGTCCGATGGCTGGTAAGGAGTATTTGGCGATAGGGGCGGCGATGGCGACCGGGGCGTGGGCAACGGCGATGGGCGCGTGGGCTAGTGCTACAGGTGCCTGAAACATAAAAATTCCATAACTTAGTTGTCCATATATTCTTGTTTGTTACCACAATTTATAGTTTGTAAGAAGAAAGTACTTTATTTATAGAACAAAGAACAGAATTTAGCAAATAATTTGATACAAAATAATTGTTAAAATAATAAACAACTTAGTAGAAAGTATGACTGATTTTCATCTTATGAATACTTACAACGTGACTAGCACCGCTTCTTTCAACGACTGCGTTGAAACCGTTTATTTTGTCAGCTGTGTAAGTCACTTTCCTGACGTGGCCGTCAGGCTCCACCAGGCTGTAGGAGCCATGGACGACACCGTTCTGGAGGGTCTCCTGGGCGTCTTTGTGGTCACCAGTGTGAGGGTCGGCTACTCCATATGCGTAGCTGTAAGCGGGGTTCGGGTCGATAGGTTCAGCTCTGAGTACCTATTAGGATCAATAAAAAGTACCATTATTATAATTAACTTTTATATACAAACAAAAAATATATTTAATATAAGCTTTTTTCTGATCTACTATATAGTATTAGAAATTAAATTAAAAAAAAAAATTAATTTGATACTTTTTTTATACCTGTGTTCCTTCTGACTGTATTTTCCTGTCATGATAGATTTATATCACACGAATCCTCAAGCAGTTCGCAATAATGCATATAAATACGTACATAAGTATCTATTATATATGTTAGTTATAATTTCGAGTTTGATATCATTGTAAGTTTTTCCATAATTTTGTAACCTTATTTATACAAACAGAGATCGTGGCGCAGAGGTACAAGCGTGTAACTGTAAAAGTGTCAGGCTGTGGCCTGTGGGTTTGATTCCCACTTGAGAAATTGAAATATTTAATATCTTAATATTTTTACTCTGGTGTCGAGGGATTGAGTTCAATACACAATGCCTCCAGAATTCGGCGATAAATAGGAAACGGAGTGTCTTAACACTAGGTTCCCTCATCGTAGCCTGCTGTGTGCGGGATACAGCGTGACGCTAAAAAAATATTTATACATACTGGGGCGGCTATTGTCTTGACAACAGGTGCTGCGATGGTCTTAATAACTGGTGCAGCCACGGCAATCGGCGCCGCGTACGAGTGGGTCAGCCCCCCTCCTAAGCTCAGACCATCCAGGAGACCAGGCGCAGCCGTCGCCAATGCGCACGCGCAGCACAAAATAAATAACTGGTACAAATTAAAAATAATAGAAAATATCAATTTAATTCTTATTATTGAACAAGAATTAATCTAAATCAATCTTCAAACTAATAATTTAGACATTTTGAACTCAATTACAAATACTCCATATTACAAATTAATTTTTGTAAGTATTATTAATGAAACAAAAAAATGATACCTTAGTGTACATGACTGTCGCGTGCGCTGTTCGTGTGGTCTAAGACGCTATGGCATGGTTAGCCCTTTGGCCGGTTTATATCTGCGCGGATTTGACACTTGATACAATTTCGCAACCAAGGATACACACTTGTCCTACGCGGCCCTCGCATGAAAGTATGTAATGTATGGATCAGGGGTGAATTTAGTAATAATATCGCCACACGCTACATATATAGATTGATCGATTCTATAGAATCCTTCCGAAGAATGCAGCTTTCGTTTACAGAAACCTCGTGTCTAAGATATTGAGAAATAGTTGTTATATGTTATTTTTTGGATATTACACTGGCAAGTATATTTAATTGATGTCCCAGGATAATTTTTTTTATGAGCATATATTCGTTGTATGTCAAGGCCAGTCGTGGCGCAGGGGCACAAAGTGTGACTGTAAAACCGATTGGTTGTGGGTTCGATCCCCACTCGAGGAGATAAATATTTACTTAAGTTTATATTTCCATTTCTTCGCTCTGGTGTCGAGGACAAGCGCGGCGTTGAGTTCTGCCACTCAACACGCAATGCCTCCAGTATTCGGCGGATAGTGGGGAATGGAGTGTCTTAAGATTAGGTTCTCTCTGCCTACCCTACTGTGTGCGGGATACAGCGTGAAACTGATTTATTTATTTTTTTCTTATTTATTCGTTGTATGTTTAGGTGTTAATTATGCAAAGTTATATATAGCTTGTCTATATTAGAATACGGTGAGGCCTTAACTTTTTGACCCTTTTGCTTGCGAAGGTAGAGAATGTCAATTTATAATTGAGTGATAAATATGATTTTCTACATTTATTATTATTAAGCCAAAGTGCGGCGTTGAGTTCCGTCATTCAACACTCAATGACTTCAGAATTCGTCGGAGAGTAGGGAATAGAAGTGTCTTAAGGAGAGCGCAGTGTCCTAACACTCACTAGGTTCCCAGATCTGCCTACTCTGCTGTGTGTAGGATACAGTGTGAAGCGAAAAAAATAAGACAGAACTTCCTATTGTACGAGGCTTACTAATATTCAATAACATATACAGGGTGGAAGTGTAAGCACAACATTAAATGAAACCACAGTTTTAACTACTCTATAGAAGCCTAATATAAATCAGAAAAAAATAAATTCCCAAAAATGAAAAAGTTATTTTTTCAAATAAAATAAATAATAAAATTGTCGTTATAAAATAAAACGCCATTTGTAAGGACGATGCACGCACACATAAACTTATCAAAGGAACACCGCCGCACACGCCTCATTCCGAAATCGAGTCGAGGTATTGGCGATAAAGTTCAAAGTTGTTTAATCTTTAGTAGTATTTTTGTAGTAGTAAGTGTTTACGTTATTGGGATCTATACGTAATCGCGTCACACGAAATACAGGTATGGATAAAAATCGTGAAATGAAAAAAAAATCGTACGTCCAAACTGTTGAGGCATCTTGATTAATTTCTTTAGGTATAGGTTTGAAATATTTTACCCTATATACTGTTTCCGTAAATGGAGCGCTGCCTCTTCCACCCTGTATACCTATCTATACTAATATAATAAAGCGGAAGAGTTTGTTTGTTTGTTTATTTGTTTAAACGATAAGATCTACTGGTCTGATCTACTTACTTTTGGTTTTGTATAAAAGCTACGTTCTTAAGAAGTGAATGTGTACGTATTAGTTAGCCTTAAATAAGGAAATAACAACAAAGAACGCCATCGAATTGCTTTAAGCGCGTGCGCTGCAAATATAGTAAAATATATGTCAGTACAATGTATGGAAAAAATGTTCTATTTTATTAGTTCTAAAAAAAAGTTCGCGATACGATATATGTATCTCTTATAAATAAGTCACAATAAGATATTTTGTTTATTTGATAAAGCAATTGAAACTTACGAGCGAAAGTTATTCTTTTATCAAGGAAATTTTATGAAGAAATACTTTGTCTTTTATAGCATGTAATATGAACGTTTAATTTTCGAGAAAGTGTAAATTTAAAATAATTCAACGCTCCCTTGCCGCCGACTCCATCCTTGCAAGCAGCCGTGTAGTGCTTGCAATTTCTCAAAATTATTGAATATATAAATTATATTAATTATTTTATTTATATTGCCGAGGCCAGTCTTGGCACAGGGGCACAAAGTGTGACTGTAAAGACTGGTTGTGGGTTCGATCCCCACTCGAGGAGATGAAATATTTACTTAAATTTATAAGTCCATTTCTTCGCTCTGGTGTCGAGGCAAAGCGCGGCGTTGAGTTCTGCCCCTCAACACGCAATGCCTCCAGAACTCGGCAAATTGTGGAGAATGGAGTGTCTTAACACTAGGTTCCCTCTGCCTTCGCTGCAGTGTGCGGGATACAGCGTGAAGTTGATTTATTTGATTTATTTTATTTTATGT
>JAATLQ010016574.1:0-12281 GCA_013421005.1 Heliconius erato x Heliconius himera | reverse complement strand
AGTAATGTAATCTCTTCTAATACGATGTCTCTATTAAATTTTTTTATCTTGGATGATCCATTTATCAAGGAAGCCTATATTAGACTACATTACATCACGTTAATCGATTCGATGCAATCCACTGTACCTATAGTCAGAGATACTTCGGTCATAATTAGAATAGATCACACATAACTCTTAGTTATTACCAGTTGACTACAGAGACGAAACCGCTAGTATAAATAAGCTAATATAATCTAAACTTATAGGTTTTCTCTTTCTATTTCGTATTAGGATAAACAAATAAACTCGTCATAAAACACTGTCATTTACCTTTAACTCCACGCTGTATCCTGTACGAAGCATGGCTAGCAGAGCTTGCGTACCCCACTTTCACCGAATTTTGGAGGCACTGCATGTTGAGTGGCGGAACCCAATGCCGCCCTGTATCTCGTTATCAGAGCGACCCAATGAAAATATAAAATATTTCATTTCCCCGAGTGGTAATTGAACCCTCGACCTGTCACGTTTACAACGCCACTCTATATCTTGTTACCAGAGCGACCAAATGAAACTATAAAATATTTCATTTCCTCGAGTGGGAATCGAACCCACAACTTGTCACTCCTACACGCACGCACGCTGCACTCTTGTGCACCACGATTGGCCTCTAAAACACACGTAACTAATTTTACTATAACAACATAGAGTCACTTAAAACCCAACCAAATCAACAGTCTCTATCTTCCAACTCTAAGCTATGTAAAGTTACGTGCATTTTGAATCAATAAGGTTATTCAAGTCAAAGGCGAAGGACGGCGGTCTGTAGAAGTGTAATTATTCGAGGACCCAATAGAAGGCCAGCATTGATTGCTTCTATTGGCGTTTTGGTATTACTTCATATCGGTATTAATTAAGTCAGATGTTACCAGTCCAAGTTTGGAATTGAATGTTTTGGAGTTGACTGTGAATGGAATGGCTATTATTTGTTATAAAGTATGTTAGCTAAAATTTTTTTTAAGTAAGACGAATTGGAGTAATTTAATTTTGTTATAAAATGAAACACAAGATAAAAAATTGGAGCACAGGGGCACAAGTGTATAAAATGCGATTGGTTGTGGGTTCCATCTCCACTCTAGGAAATTAAATATTTAATTTCTTCCCTCTGATGTCGAGGAAAGCGCGGCGTTGGATCCCGTGACTCAACACACGATGAATCCGGAATTCTTTCGATTATGGGGAATGAAGTGTTTTAGCACTAGGTTCCCCCTGCCTATCCTACTGTGTGCGTGGTACAGCGTGAAGCTGAAAAAAAAGAAGATATAAAAGATGCTATCGATTACGTATTATAAAGTAAGTCCAAGTTCGTTATATTAAATTTATCGGAGCCTTATAAGTTTGCTAGTATTTTTTTTGTGTGGACTTTAAGACAAAAGAACTTCGAGTAATCTTTTTTTATGGCTATTCTATATTACCTAACCTACCTTTCAACTTTCTAAGTTCTGTAGTTTCATCTGTATATTGTCTGTTAGTAACTCAGTAACAGAAAAGTCTTATTTTCATAGATGACATAATCAAACATTATAACACTTTTGATAATATGTATCAAGATATTTAAATTACATAAAAAATTGAAATATTTATTTAAATAAAAAATATGAATGGAGAATCGAGAACGTATATATATTACTTTTAAAAACATACAACTTTTTTTACCTAGTATACAAAAAATCTATTAATAGTGAAAAAGTTGACGTTCTCATTAATTCATACAGTATAATATACTTACTCAATGTACACTTTTTTTTAAGAAACCCGATACTAAAAAGAAAAATCTGATGTGAAGAGTTATACATCTAAAATGTCACTGTTATAGCTATATAGAATATTTTGTTTTCAATTTCACAATGTTCTTTCGTGTCTAGCCGGGTGGATAGAGGGAACGTGGAGATATTTTATTAGCTTCTATATTTTTAACTCCACGCTAGTCCCGCATATACGTATATATAGCACTGTAGGCCAAGTTAACCTAGTGTTAAAACACTCCACACTTTTCGCCGACTTATCAAGGCGGAAATCAATGCCGCGTTTTACCTTATTCCGTGAGCGAAAAAATGAAACTATTAATAGGACTTTATATATTATTTATAGACTTAGTATTTTGAAATTACAAACTGTTGTTTTTACATAACGTACTAGGTACAACAGTTTTTAATATTTTTTTTAATATATAAAAAATTATAATATATAAAAACATAAAATTAAAAAATAAAATAATAAAATTTTACTTACAAACCGCACTCTTAAAATATATCTCTCTCAAAAGAGAACAAGAACGAGCGCCTGTGAAATAAAAATATTTATACCGCAAGTGTTTAACATTGCTCTACATAGAGTCATCCATTGATGATGGAACTTGACATACTTTCTTAACAATATTGAAGTATTCAAGTTACATGGATGAATAATATGATTTTTTCAGTTTTTATTTTGTAACAAGTGAAGAAATTTCGGACGATTTATAAGAGGTGCAGGTTCATATTCAGATATAATCAATTTTGTAATAGACGATTCTCAAGAAGGAAGAAAAAAGTATTCAAAACTAAACTTAAAATATAAAAAAGCTTTTTTTTATTTCACATTTAGTTTTTGTAACTTGATTTTTTTACACAAAATAAAAAAAATAATAAATAATTTTTTTTTTTTTTTTTTTAAGGTGGATTATTATTATTTATCCAAAAACTGTGCAGAGTTTAGCGGAGTGTCATAAAACTAGGTTCTTCTGTAAAATGCGGGATACATTTCGAAATTAACCATCCATATAAATAATTTTTATCTACATTGTTGTATTTGTTGCAGGTTTTGAACAGCACTGTCACCTGGTTCCGTGGTGTAGTGGTTATCACATCTGCTTTACACGCAGAAGGCCGCCAGTTCGATCCTGGCCGGAATCATATACTTTTTGATTTTTTATTTTTTTTACTTATATCAACAATTATTTATTTTTTAGATTGTTATTAATTTAAAAATGTATTTAAAAAAATATAAATAGGAATAATCATTTTAATTTTTTTCTATATCGTATTCAATGTAGATAAAAATGTAATATTTTTTTTTATTTAAATATAAAAAAATAAAATTAATTAGCCTTTTTAAAAAATATATATTTTATTTTTTTCAATTTTTCGACAAACAATGTAACTTTACTATTAGCTCTACATAGATTATTGAGTGGTGTATTCATTTTATTTTAATCTTATTTTAATATGTATAATTTTATTTTAATATGAAATTAATTAGGAGATTTATTTTTTGACCGAAAGTGGGCAATACTTCCGTTGCTATTAATAGTACTTCCCAAGTCCCTGGAAAAGAGAGTAAAACTAAAAAAAATTGGTACCATTTTACCTGAATACGTTACCTATATTTTTCTACTGTGCCAATATGGAGTAATTTTACATTTGATTACTCTTTTACCTGCATAGCTTAACTTAGTGTTAAGATAATACTTTCCCCAATTTGAACCCAATTTTCCAGACATGAGTTGAGTGGCGGAACTCAACGCCGCATTTCGTCTTGCTAGAACAGGGAAAGCGACAATTCATTATCACAACTCGTAATCAAACACTAAACCATCACACTTAAAATTTATATATAAAAATAAATTGCCTTAAGGTGAAGGTCACTATAATTAAATAAATTTATTCATGACCTCAATAATTGCCTACTACATTTCATTAAGCTTCCATACGAGTGGACACATAAGTACCCGCTTTGAACACGATGAATAGAAATAAAAAATATGATGTATAATAAAATAATATACAAATGTATATAATATTGTTTATTTGAATGATAAGTTTGAGGCCAGTCGATTCACGGGAAACAAGCATGTGAACTGTAACGCGATGGTTATTGGTTCGATACCCACTCGAAGAAATTAAATATATAATGTTTTTATTTCGTCGCTCTAGTTAAGAGGCTAACCGCGGCGTTGAGTTTCACTCAATACGCAGAATGCCTCCTGCCTCCAGAATTCGGCAGTGGGAAACGAAAGTGTCTTAGCACTAGGTTCCCAGCTTCCCTTTATCCATCCTGCTATGTGCGGGATACAGAGTGAATTTAAGAATATTACCTATATATAATAATAAATAGCTACTATCTTTAGTGTCACGCTATATTCCGCATCGAGCAGGCACCTCTAAATTTTATAGACATTGTACTCGTATGTTCGTTTCGAACACAACGCTGCCCTTTATCTGGTAACAGAAAGAGAAAATGAAAATATTTAATTCCTCCGAGTGGAAATCGAAGCTACTACCTTCGCATGTACAGTCTGGCCCTATACCACTGTGCCACTACAGACTCAATGTTAAAAAAAACAAACATAATTATTTTTCATACACTTTATTATTTTTATTAAAAAATTATAAAATCATTTTTCAGATTTACTCATCGTAATTTATTCCGCCCTCAGGTGACAGCAACAACGTGACGTTTCATCGTATGTAAACTACGGTCCACAACTCCCTAGGAGGGGAAAGGGGGAGAAAAAGAAAGAACGGGGAGGTGGTGAATGGGAGGTGGGAGGTCTGCCATAATGACATACTACAAAAACTCCTACAGGGATACATAAAAGAGAATGAATGAGCTGACCGCGTACGTGAATTAGTTTTTACGTTTGCTTATAAAATGACGGTAGCTGTACTGAGTTTTTAATTTAAAAGTTGTCAAGTTTAATCCATCGTGGTGTGCAGCACTTTTAGCGCAGCGGTTGTAGGTTCGATTCTGACTTGGGAGAATGAATTATTTTATATTTTATTTTTCTTACTCTAACAACGGTAACAAGACAAAGCGTAGCGTTAAGTTCTGCCACTCTACACGCAATATTTCGGAACTAAAAATTTTGGCAGAAATAGAGTGTCTTAACACTAGGTTTCTCATAGAGTACAGAGTGAAACTTTAATAAATCTAATATTAAATGTTATTTCTAAGACATCACGTCAACTCATAAGAAGTAATTAAGTTTCCACACGAGTGGACCCAACTACGCTTTGTTTATTTTTGGTAAAAAAAAATCTAATCAGCTGCACGCTGTATCCTGTACACATAAGTAGTAGGCAGGCAGAGGGAACCTAGTATTAAGACACTCTATTCCCCACTTTCCGCCAAGTTCTGGAGGCATTGCGTGTTAAGTGGCGGAACTCAACGTCGCGCCCCGCCTCGACACCAGAGCGAAGAAATGAAAATATAAATGTAAATAAATATTTCTTTTTCTCGAGTGGGGATTTAACCCACAACCAGTCGATTTTTCTAGTCTGGTTGTAAACATGAAAGTTGAGTTTTCGATTCATTTTAACTGGTTTGATTGCTCTGGTATGGAAAATGAGGAGTTAGGTTTTGTCTTCTAAGCACACAATGTCTCGAAGGATCGAAATTAGAAGGAAAGTGGAGAACGTAGTATCTAAACGCTGCATACATTCCCTGTACCTGTCCTATTGTGTGCAATGAGGATACTGGGTAAAGCTAAAATTCAATAAGTGGGAATCGAACCGAAAACCGTTACGATAATGTCACACATTCTGCTACCGCTCATCAAGCAAAGAAAAGAACATAACAAAAAGAAATCGGTTCGCTCATTCGATAGAAAGCAATCAAGAGTTTCAATTCTTTCACCAAAGCGGGCGGACGTCTTAATTTCACGGCGGTGTCACTTGGCGCGGACACTTGGCACTGTACAGACTATACGAGAGGTGGTGCCAAGTCCAAGTCTTCGAGTTATATAGAGATAGGAATGGGTTATTGTTATTTTGTTTAGTTATTTTTGTGTCTTTTTAGGGTTCCGTACCTTAAAAGAAAATAAAGTAACAATTATATAATTACTTTGTTGTCGTCTCAATAACCAGATCTACGGTCCCATGGAGCACAGAAAAAATAAGCTTCTTAGGAAATCAAAATATAGCAGCATATTAATTGCTTTCGCCGCATGTTATATAAAAACCGGGCCGTAATCTAAGCCTCCTAAAATTTTCGAGTTTTTTTTATTTTGGACTCATTTAGGATTACTTGAACAAAACAAAACCTTTCGATTAAATATTTTTGAATTATGTATTTCAGAACTTTCAGATGGTATAATAATACACTTCCACATGAAAGGTTTATAATAGATATCTTAGACACTCAGATGCATATTAACGTATACTAGAAATACTTTTACTATGCACAACAGAATCATTAATCGAGATCACCGTATCTAGAAATTGGACATACAGTTAGATAAAATTATAATTTTAGTATATAAATTTTTAAACGACTTCTGTAAAAGCAGAAGGCTTGTTACATAGAACTTTTGACTGAATGAACCGATTTTGATGATTCTTTTTTTTCTTAAGGGTAGTGCCTCCTGTATGGTTTTTATTAGTTGTATTGGTTCATTTCTGACAATAGCATCCATGAGAAAATCGCCGCCAACTGATTTCTACGATTCTTTTATTGGAAAGGATACACTTCAAGGGTAGTTTGATGAAAGTGTTGGGTTCTGATTATGGAATCAGGTTGAAATTAAGAAGAAGAGTCGTTTTTTGCTGAAAATTATAATTATATCTAAACGATTATCTAAACATAAAGTAAGTCTCCAATTTACAAGTATATATTATATTTAATACAATCGTTTCTATAGAACTTATCATGTATTTTTTCTGTCAGTATACTATAAGGATGAAAACAACCAACATCCAGCGAAGTAGTGTTTGCTATATAAAAGATTTATCTCGGTGTTTATGTCACGAGGGCGGTCGGTCGTTCTGGTGTCAACGTGTCATATACATCTTTTGTTTAGAAAACGTAATTATAACTAGGTTTGTCTACAGGTTTTCTTGTGTGGTCAAATGGAAATTGCTATGAGTTTTACATATAAGCTTAAAATACTGCCTTTAATTTTTTATACAAATTATTACAAAAATTCTGATATCTAGTGTACGTTATACGTAGAATTGCATTAGTTGGATCGAGTTTGATCTTTTTGTGTAATTTATCACGTTGTCTAATACACCGTATCAGTCCCGGAGTCAGCTATGGTTTGTGAAATTTTTACTTGCTTAGAGTGCATTTGCATAGCAATAGCTTCGAAGATAATTTTTGTTAGTACCTAAACCTAGGACCTAGGAATCTCGTGTTAAGACACGCAGACGCGTTTATAGTCATATTTTGTGCCCCTTCGCCACGACTGGCCTATATTGATAGTTATTTTGAAAGTGTTATTCTTTGGGTGTATATAACAATATAAATCAGTTGTTATAAGCGTATAACAATTTCGACGTACCTCGATAAGAACTTACGCTTGGACAGTTTCAAAGAAGCGCGTGTTTGACATTTCCAAAACAATTTGTAAACGTTTTCTGAAATATTTACTAAAAAAAGTATTAAAATTAATTAAAATTATAGAAAATTTATGAAGAAATTTCATAAATTTTCTATAATTTTAACCGTTAACATTATATTTTCTACTTATTTGTGGGAAAATCACTTAGAAATCATTATAGCGACCATTACAATGTTCAGGTTAGTTCTCATTTTATGGCGTGCGAACAAAAGAGAAAAATGCGCAAAATTTTCGCAAAATCTTTGTAAAATTTTGCGCAACATTGCTTCGGTCAGCTCCACCCGCCGTGCATAGCATGTGGCGGATCCTAGCATAAATTAATATACTTATACAATTTATTTATCATAGAAATGGTATAAAAAGCTGAATAATTTGAAGAAAGGCCGGAAAAGCTTAAGGCCAGTCGCGGCGCAGGAGAACATATGTGTGAATGTAAACGCGACAGGTTGTGAATTCGATTTCTTGCAAATGAAATCTTTTATATTTCCACTTTCTTCGCTCTGGCAAATTTTCCAGCCACACAGTTTCTCCAGAATTTGGCGAAAAGTAGGAAACAGAATCATCTTAATGGGGACAGAATCTGTAGTATCTTATCACTACTGTCAGTATCTTATCACTATGTTCCCAGGTTTCATCTACCTACCCTGCTGTAAGCGAAATACAGCGTAAAACTAAAAAAAAATAACCTATTTCTCTTAAAAAAGGGTATAAAAACCTGAATAACTTGAAGAAAGCAAGTTATCCTAGAGCATTGTTGCGTGCGTAAGGCTCACTTTACAGTCAGCAGTGCAATCGACGAAGTCACTCAGCAAATTCACCACTCCGCTCTTTAAACTTCGTTTAGAACTTACTGTTGTATTCTATTCTATACAGCTATTCTTTTATTATAATACAACAATACAGTCAGTTTCTATTGTATTGTATACTGTGCTAGTACAGTTTCTTGTTGCTGTTATTAAAATTTCTTAGTGGATGTTTAAAAGTTGAGTTGAGTCTATTATGGAAATTTAAATGAATATATTATGTTAGAATGTATTGTATTGTGTGTGTAATGTTAACGAATTCGTGCTTATTTTTGAATATTAAAATATTTTTAGTAATTTTCTTAAGTAGGATCTAATAATAGTAGACATAATATATAGATACACTACTTGATTTTTTTAAATGATAAAATAATGACTTGGCTAATTAAAGTAGAGCTTCAAAGAAAATTTAAAAATCTTCAAACCATTGTTCTCCATTTGTTGTCTAAATTAAAATTTAATATTTATTAATCATGAAATTTATATGAAATAAGAAGAATATTTAACCCCAGCAAATTCGCAACAATCTGTTGTTCACATAATGAAAAGTTGAAATCTTTTTGTTATAGGATAAGTTATAAACACAGGAAAAGTTGCAAAATTAATACAAAAAGAAAAAGGGCGATAAGGAAAACCGAAAATAAGACCAAACTCGGCATCTGTAAGTTTGTGAGCGGCAAGTGCGTGAGATGTTCACGAGCTTTCATTTATGTTCTGCATTCATTGTAAGAACTTTGTTAATATTCTTAATATTTTGCTTTTGCAAATGTCTATATCTATATTAAAAATTTCATGGCACTGGCTAATCATGAGGATATCGTGGGGCAGCGAAACAGCGTCTGTTGCGGGTTCGAGTCTCGTTAGAGGGCTGAATGAATTATTTTTATTTTCTCCTGTTGCGCCACCTACCACACTATAATTACTGATAGAGTTCCTGATGAATTTAGAGGAAATAGGAGAACGGAAGTGCTTTAATGGGAAAAGAGTGTCTTAACACTACGTCTCCAGGTTTCCTTCGCGTATTCTACTATGTGCGGGATATAACGTGGAGATAAAAAATATTTAAAAAATAAAACGCAAGTTGATTGAACACAGTTATTTTACCATTCCGGTTCACTACAGCGGGGTCGATACACAGCGCAGATCGAAGCTTATTTAGAAAGTACCGACGTACTTACTTTTGGCTGACGTCTTTGAGTTCCACGAGTAAATATTTTGTTGGATTGGCTTGAGTTTATAGCTAGCTATCTTTTTAAGTTGTACAATTTTGTTTGTGTTACCTACTTGAGATTTATTATAGTTAGTATATTTAAGTTTTTTTTTTCTTTTAGTTTCTAGCAGGGTAGATAGAGGGAACCTCGCTGATCTTAGAAAATACTGGTTCAAATAGAAAAAAAATTATGTTGGATAGTTTAATTATCGAGGAAGGCTATAGGCTATATTACATTGCTTTAATAGTTTTGATATAGCACTCAGTACATGCGAACTAAATTATTATATTTTGCGCAATCAAAATAAACTAGCTAAGATTAAAGTCGATCGACAATTCTTTTGTATGTTTAGCAATCCGTACCTTTTAAGGAAAAAAGGAACCCTTATAAGATCACTTTGTTGTCCGTCTGTCTCTCAAGAGCCTTTATCTCAGGAACGCTTAGAGATATCGAGTTGAAATTCAAACCATATACCCCGATTTACGGCTCCATGATTTGTACAATATATGTTTTTCTACATTAACTTAAACTATGGCCGTTTATATGGAAAAAACGCGTTTTTCGACAGTATAAATGGAATCAAAATTAATTCAAAATGACTTCTGGTTGAACTAGAATTATGAAATTTGGCAGCTAGCATCTACAGGTATAGGTCTACTTGTCCAGGAAAAATCTGAAAACTATACATTTGTGGTTAAATCCTCAAAAATAATAGACCTAAAAGGGAGAGGCAAAATTTGATTATTAAAGCCGTTAGTTCAAGTAAAGTATCAGATGAAAGGGCTCTGTCTAAGCTTGTTTTTATATCTTATTTAACTTCAGGCTGTTTCCGCATTTTGCAGGGTAGGCAGAGGGCACTTGGGAACCTAATGTAAATACTCCAATTCCATTAAAACATTTCCATTCCTCATTTTCTGCCGAAATGTTCAGGCATTACGTGTTGAGTAGCGGAGCTCAACGCCGCGCCTCTCTTCGTTACCAAAGCGAGTTAATATATTTTTTTTAAATTTCTTTCCCCGTATATAGAACAATCTACAAAAGCTAGTTACATCCATTCTTTTTAAAAGATTATACATAATACAAATATTTTATTTGTACATATAATTTAGAACGTTATCTAAGAGGTTCCGTGGTGTAGTGGTTATCACATCTGCTTTACACGCAGAAGGCCGCCAGTTCGATCCTGGCCGGAATCACGTTTTTTTTTGTTTTTCAAATTTATGTTTTTATTCTTTGTTTTTATATAATCATGTACTTGAATTTTGAGCTAAGTCTACAAATTTTAATACATATCATTTTTTACATTATAAGTTATAGTGAATATATATATTTTTTGGCTTCACGCTGTATCTCGCATATATAGCAAGGTATGCAGGGGTAGTCTCTAAGAGTCTCTCTCTATATATAGAGTATGAACATTAAAAAACATCAATTTTACCCTTCACTATTTTCATAAGGCATCGTAGCGCAGCTGTACAGTGTCTGTATACACGACGATTGTGGGTTCGATTCTCGCTTAGGAGAATTAACTTTTTAATTTCCTCACTTTTTTAAGAATATAAAACGCCACAAATTCAGTCTCACAAAGAGAAATGGGGAACAGAGTGTATAACATCAATTTCTGTCTGCTTACCATACATTCTTAATACGTGAAACTTTAAATCTCCAGACTTAAACACACTAACCCTAGCTACTTCGTACTCCGCTATATATGTACATATATATATATATATATACCTCATAGTAACGACCTTACAAAATCCATAAATTGTGTCACGGTTCGTGAACAAGCCACCTTGCGTTATTTATACGAGCCAAGTTAAAGGCTTCCTGGTAAGTGGCTCAGCTCCTCCCACGTTGTAAGTTAATATTATAACTATTCCTTAATATTGAGAAAGTTATTTTCTTTGAAATTTTTTTGCTACAATATGTACATAGATTACCTTTAAACACTCCGTTCCACGCTTTTCCCCCAATTGTCGAGACGTTGCCTCTTGAGTGGTGGAACTTAACGCCGATCTTTGTCTTGTTACCGCAGCGAGAAAATAAAAATATTTAATATTTCTAAAAGTTGGAATCGAAGCCCCAATCGTCACGTTTACTCATTTGCTGCAAAACGACGATAATTTATTTTAACACGTTAATTATTTAATAACTAAAATAATATTTTAAGATGTGCTAAAATATAATTTTCATATTACATCTTAGGTTTAATAAATAAGTATATATAATATTTAAAAGTAATTATAATTTTAGAAGACGTCTTTAATGTTATTTTAGCTGAGAGGGCCTTCGGGGGGCTTAAATTTGTTGATATGTAAAAGGTCACGTAAAGGTCAATCACTGGTATTTAAGCTTTTTGTCGCCTCGTTCATTATTTCACCTTTGTACGTGACACTTTCTTATTTTGTTCTTATTTTATTATTATTTTCACATACCACACATATTTTCTCCTACAAACTCTTAGAGCAATAATTCCGCCATATAACAAGCAAAATCACAAAATTAGGCGGTGTGTGAGAAGCGGAGTGTTCTAACACTGAGTTCCCTCACTGTACCCTGCTATAGGTACCTATGCTTTCGCTGTAGCGTGAAGCTATAAAATATATTATTATTACAAATAAGCCGTTTTATATTAAATTATACACAAGCTCGACTACACATTTATTTTATCAACCACTAAGTTTCATTTTTTGGGTTCCGTGCCATATTTTGCTTCTCTTTGTTTATTATTTTCACTTGCCTCTTACATCCTTATTCAGCGAGATAGGCAAAGTTTTTGCCTAATTATATTAGAGATGTAAATATTAAGACCCGTATTTAAGTCTGAGATTGATCTTGAGAGCGGCTTATAGATACGGGCGTTAGAGTCTATTGAAATCTTTATATGTTGTTAATTTAATAGAT
>JAATLQ010016569.1:0-16380 GCA_013421005.1 Heliconius erato x Heliconius himera | reverse complement strand
CTGAATTTAAATTTTTATAAAAATCGGTTGCAATTTAAAGATTTTTCCATATAAACTTTCAACCCCTTATTTGAACCCTTAGGGGGTGAATTCTTAAAAACCATGAAACACGTGTTCAATGAAATATTTTTAAGAGTCTGAATTTCAAATTTTATAAAAATCGGTGCAGATTAAAATTTTTTTCCATACAAACTTTCAACCCCTATTTCATCCCTTTAGGGTTAAAATTTTTCAAATTCCCTTCTTAGTGGATGTCCAGAATATGAAAATAAACATCTGCCCAAATTTCACGTTTCTACCATCAGCGGTTACGGCTCTGCTTGCGTCTTACCTCAGTCAGTCAGCACAAGTCCTTTTATATATATAGATAATTTAATGATCTTTTAATTACTCTCCGTACCGTATTTCGTCTTGTTATATTTTTTCCAATTCAAGAATCTTTCAACTAAATCAAATTGGATCAAATACTCTTGTTTTCTCTATCTTGATAATATTATTTTTTTTGGATTCACACTGTATCCCGCATATCGCGGGGAAGGCAGAGGGAACTTAACACTAATGTTAAAATACTCCGTTCCCGACTTCCTGCTCAGTTTTCGAAATAGTGTGTTGAGTTGCGGAACTCACCGCCACGCTTTGCATTATTACCAGAGCGAGAAAATGAAAATAAATTCCTCCGAGTAGAAATTGAATCCACTAGTGTCCCTTTTACAGTTAGACGCTGTGCCGCTGCGCCACGACCTTAAATATTAAATTCTAATTAAAGACTCTGAGTCTAAAGCTTACTTTGATTGTAAAACTATTGTTTAGGTTAAATGGTCTTTGTTTTTTTTTAATTTTTATATAATGAATATCTTTGTTCCTAAAGTATTTATTTAGGCTTCACATTGTAACCCGCACATTGCTGGGAATCTAGTGCTAAGACACTCCGTTCCCATTATGACATTTCCCTTACCCCACTTTCCGGAGAATTCTTAAATCAGTGCGTGTTTATTGACGGAACTCAACATAAAGGTAGAATATTGAATTGCTTAACTATTAACTTTTTATATTCTGAAAAATACTCGTTCTACGCAATGATGTAATCGTGGGTTTGATTATCGTTCGGTGCAAAGTTATAACTATATATTTTAACTAAATACTTTTGTCCTGCTTAAATTAAGTACTATTTTAAATGTTGCTGCTGAATATGTAATGTTAATTAAGGAAAAATACTAGTGTTAATATTTTTCCTTCGTACGTTGCATGATATAAGTGATGTGAAACGATAAAAGTTATTTTTATGAAACTGCATTTTTTCTTACGTTTGTCACGCAAGAGAATTCAATGAATTTATTTTATTTATAATTCTCTTATTTAAATTATTATATTAACAACTGTAACCGTAGTGTTGCGTAGACTGCAAAACGTAAACTCAATGTATTAATAATTTTTCTTAACAAATTATAGAATTTAACTAAATTTAAAAGTAGCTGAAGTTACTCGATAATATTTCTTTAAATTTCTGATTGTTCATTTATGGTGTGGTTTACTCTATTTAATAAACTGTGGTGAAGCACTAA
Source organism: Heliconius erato x Heliconius himera (assembly GCA_013421005.1). NCBI lineage: Eukaryota > Metazoa > Arthropoda > Insecta > Lepidoptera > Nymphalidae > Heliconius > Heliconius erato x Heliconius himera. The sequence goes on along the minus strand of JAATLQ010016569.1, from coordinate 14,818 downwards.
TGACATGAATTAAAATAGCGGTTAGTAATAAAAACGATGCCAAATAATAAATAAACACACACACAAACACACACACACACATATATATATATATAAATTGGATTACCATGGAATTGCCAAATCATTTTATTTAAAAAAAATATAATTAAATGTTTGTACAGTGCAGCTTCTTGGATTTTTTTCGCATAGTACGTAAGAGGCCAGTGGTAGAAAAATACCATATTCTGTTCTTAATTTTTTTTCAACTTTCGTGACATTGTGGGTTAAGTGGTGCAGCTCTACGTTGCCTTTGTTTACGAGAGCAAGGAAATGAAAATAATCTATATATAATCATACTTCAATGCGCGCGTCGGATCCACAACGATCTCGTTTACAGGCAGACGCTGTCCTACTGCGCCACGACGACGACGGCATGCATCCTCTACATGCAGATCATCGTTAAGGTTAATATTAAGAATATAAACTACATAAGTCTATTAATATCTTTAAAAAAAACCATCCTAACATAAAAACCATCAGTAAATTCCACAAACGACTATGTATCAAAGTGAAATACCTACTATTCTTTCGCTCAGAATACATTTCAGACGCGACTTGCCTCTGACGCCGGTCTCGGTCAGTCCGGGGCTTATAAATGAAAATTGAACGGATTGTATCTGGCGCGGTGAGGGATAAAAGAAACTACAACCACATTTCATTATAAGATTACATTAAAAGCTCTTCATATTGAAATTGTAGCGATTTCTAAGCTTTTTGCTTTTTGTTTGTGGATGAGCTCGTATTGATATGAGGATTTGAATCAACTTAGGATTTATATTTTTTTAATTTAGATGATGAGTGTTATTTTGTCTATTGTAGTTATGAAAATAATATAGTTCACGAAATTATGATATTGTAAAAGTACTTATACTTTTTTCGATATTGTAGGTAAAGAATACCTTAGAATACGTTGGCTTGAGCAGTGTTAATTCACACTGTCTTAGAATGGAGTGGAACTAATAAAATCGTAAGAGATCGTGAGTTATGGGCCCAAGTGATTTAGATGGCTTTGCTACCTCCATTGAGCTTTTACTTCGATAGGTAATACTTAATGTTTATTTTCCTAAGGAATATTGGTAGTTTTAAATTAAAAAGAGTTGATAGAGGCCTACGTGGCGCAGTTGTGAGTTCGTATTCCACTCGGGGGAATATTTAAGTTATTTTGTTTCCCCGCTATGGCAGACAAATTACTGCGTTGAGTTTTCTCACTCTCACATCGTGCAATGTTTCAATAATAGCGCGGAAAGCAGAGAACGGAGAGATTAAATACTCCTGACTGAAATTCAGTATTATATTTAAAATTCAAAAAAATCTCTAGCTTTGGTAGATACATTGCAAATAATAATAATAAAATAATATGGTAAAATAAAATAAGAAACCGGCTGGCTAAGTGCGAGTCGGACTAGTCCACCCAGTCTTCCGTGCGAATTTCAGGATTGCAAATCGACGTAAAGAACAGCTTATAAAATTTGACAAATTTATGTTTGCGGCCGTCATTTGTAGTTATATTCATTTTCAGTTTATAATGATTTATTTCTATGAAAAAAAAATCAGTTTTCGGGTCTTTTATTACAAGTTCTCAATTTTATAACTTTAAATCTACGGGAAGTACCCTAAGTTTTGATGCACTTTAGATGCTTAAGATTAGAGGACTGATTATTTCAGTGCCCTAAAGCTTCTTTCAGCTTGATACCTCCAGGTGATTTCGACGTAAATGGTCTTGATACGCGGACAGATGGACAACAAAGTAATCTTATAAGGGTTAAGTTTTTACCTTACCTTACTTACCTTAAGAACCCTTAAAAAAAATCAAAATGATAAAATTTTTACATAGCGAGATTCCAACCTTTACCTCTTTTTCACTGTTCAAGCGTTTTGACCATCATGCCATACGTTCTTATCAAGCCACGTTGAAATTCTTATACGCGCGCTTAGCTTATTTATATTGTTAGCATCTCTCTACTCGCTGCCTAAGTTGCCTGCTAGTGATTATTTCTATTCATCCTTAGTGCTGAATAATACTTTATAATGTTCAAAATAGCAACTATTTACTTTTCTAGCTGTTGCACGTATATTTCGACTATATTCGAATATTGTAAAGTTAGTTTCTGCTGTCATAAAACTCTATAATTTGTCTTCCTACAGTATTGTGAACTTTAGTTAAATTGTATAACACAATGTTGTACTGTAACTCGATAGTGGTACAAAATAAAAGCAAAATAAGCTACGAATAGTTATTTTATATTATTAACTTAACACAAGAATTTTTTTTGCATATTGTTTTCTTTTTGTGGAAAAAAATGTAAAAAATCTAGTGTTCAGACACTTCGTTCTCCATTTTTTTCACGCTTTTCGAAATACCTTCTAAATTATTTTCTTATTCAGATCGAAAAAATAATATTTTTTTTAATATAAAAAATATTTTAATTTATATTGCACAAAGTGTGACTAAAAACCGACTGGTTGTGGGTTCGATTCTCACTTCGATCACATACACAGGAGATGAAATATTTACTAAAATTTATATTTTCATTTCTACGTCAGGGCGTACCGGACGACCTGAATGGAGTGTCTTAACACCAGGTTCCCTCTGCCTACCCTGCTGTGTGCGGGATACAGCGTGAAGCTGACTTTAATTTAAATTGATATTGAACCAAAAAATATCGTTGTTATCGTGAAGTTTCAAATATTTTTTAATATAAAAATTTATATAAAATATATTTACTAACTGGGCTTCGATGGAGAGCTTTTTGCCATTTTTGCCGATATAAAAAGATTATCAATCTAGTTTGTGGCCTTAAATTTTATGCATATTGTGCCCTAATTAGGTCTCTAAGATCAAGTGATTTTATCTAGTGCCCCAGTACTTTACTGACCTTGTCGTTCTTCTTTTTTGTACTTAAAAAATAAACACCTGATGATATATAAAGTATAACCTTTTTGAGAAAGCCTCAAAATGTAAAACTTTTAACATTTTAAAAGTGTTATTCCGCACTATGAATAGAAAAAATATTTTAGATAACGTATAAAGATTTAAACGTATAAAGTTGGAGTCAAACCCAAAACCACAATCTATCTCCACCTTAAAGGCCGACAACTCACTTGTAAATTTTCTGGTGTTACACAGGCGGGGACTCCTTACCATCAGGCGACCCGTACGTTCGTTTGCGTTGTCTTTTGTTTGTCATAAAAAATACTGCATATACCTTATTATGTAGGGAGGAATTAGTAGTATTCTCTTTTCTTCGCTTTCTGTCTGAATTCGAGACATGACGTGTTGAATAGTGGAACTCAACGCCGCATAACATAAAGTTTATCTTAACATTAAATGTACATTATCTATTAAATATGTACGAGTTGAATGTTATCGTGACTAATTTCCTGTATTTTTTTTGGAAAAGTTAATAATATGTTAAAAATACATATAGGAACGCTATCTGCAAACATTGATTTGTCATTTGCTACTCTAATAAAATATTTTTTAAAATTTTTGAATATATAAAAACATTCCCCCGCGTGGGGATTGAACCGTCGCGTTTACAGTTATACGCTGTAACACTAACGCGCTAACTGTAACGCGCTATAGGGACATCAATTATAAATTAATACTTACATAATAAGTTGTTAAGTTAAAAGATGAGATAGATGACATTCGATAAACTTTACAAAGCAGTGGTTGGAAAACTTTTTTTAATATAAAACTTGTGATGCTGGATACGTATACACTGTGTCTACTATCTAATGAAAAACTCAGTTCTAGCTTTTAGAGCTGAAATTTTAAATAGTATGTAAGTATATTGTAAATACGACTGTTGTGAGTTCGATACTCACTCAAGGAATTAATGATATATTATATATATTATGCGGTGTTAAGGTTCGCCACGCAACACATAATGGTTTGAAAATACAGCGGAAAGTAAAAAGTGGGGAATGGTGTCTCAAGTTTCCTCTGTATCCAGTATATAGGTGAGTACCTTTTATATGCGGAATACAGCGGGAAACTAAAAAAAGAAGAAAAAAGTAATCAATCGTGGAGCAGTGGAATAGCTTTTGACTGTAAGTTTATTTTCCGTTTGGGCGAATGATTATCTATCTATATAAGGACTTGTGCTGACTGACTGAGGTAAGACGCACGCGGAGCCGTAACCGCTGTGCGTAGAAACGTGAAATTTGAGCAGATGTTTATTTTCATATTCTGGACATCCACTAAGAAGGGAATTTGAAAAATTTTAACCCTAAAGGGATGAAATAGGGGTTGAAAGTTTGCATGGAAAAAAATAAATAATCTGTACCGATTTTTATAAAATTTGAAATTCAGACTCTTAAAAATATTTCATTGAACACGTGTTTCATGGTTTTTAAGAATTCACCCTTAAGGGTGCAAATACGCGGGCGAAGCTGCGTGTGCCCACTAGTATGATATATTTTCATTTGTTGGCTCTGGTAAACGAAGCGCGGCGTTGAATTCGGCCAATTGACTTGTAGTGTATCAAAATACAGACGAAAAATGGGAAATGGAGTGACTTAACATAATATAGAATGTTCCCTATCCTGTTTTAAAAAAATGTAAAGCTGCATTTTACATTATAATTTTAAATAATATTTTTTTCACTGGTGTATTTTTAACTCGAAAAGATTTTTTTATTTGTTGTATGATTCCTTTCATTTTACGAATGTCTGTGTTGTTGCGATGTAGATTTTTTTTCCTTACTTTTTATTAATATATTATGCATTATGTAAACGCCGCGGTGAATCTCTACGCCTAATATTGTCTTATTAGACTTTAATTTTACTTTAACTCGCGAATTTTACGGCGCGTTCTATTGAAATCGATGCTCCTAATAAACTTCTTCGAACTCATAACTATCGCATTTACAGTCAGAACCTGTCCCACTACACCGCAATGGTCTCGTATAATATTTTATGGTGCTATATGTATGTATAATAAGGTCAGATGCGGTACCAAATTTATATTATTAAAGTGAAGTTGCGGGAAGCGGCCATTAAGCGGAATGGCCGTTTATTCGTGTCCAAAATATAAAATAAACATAACTTTAACCACTCATGTTTAAAATGTATGAAAATGTTGATACAAACTAAACAAAAGCTTTGTGCGGTTAGTTGATTTCGCATGTACTAGGGTAGGCAGAGGGAACCTAGTGGTAAGACACTCCATTTTTCGCCCAATTTTCGAGATACTGCGTGCTGAGAGAAGACTCATCGACTCGTTACAATTATAAAAATATTAAATGTAAATTTCCCCACAATTCAAATTATAGGTACATGTAATTTTTAAAGACTTGTAGAGATTTAAAACTTATTAGAATTTTAAATTACCCATTTTAGCACTAAGACCGGACATAAATTAATCAGAATTAAATAATCATCTAAAGAACAAAGAAATTCATTAAAAATGTATTACCTTTAACTAAAACCTCATTTAGTTTTTAGATTTATTAATAAAAACCAGTCAGGTGAGATGTGGTGTCACCCGTTGAGGGTTCAGTACCAATTTCATAATTGTCAGCTAATGGAAAGTGTAAATTATAAAAAATGACAAACTTAATAATGGGCGTGGGGAACGAAGTGTGTTAACACTACATTCCGTCCTACTAGCAAAATTATGGCATTTGAGTGCAATGCCAATAAACTGTGTTTTTTTTAAATTATGAATCATCATTATTAAAAATAACCAGACTTGCGTCAGTCGGGTTCACACACCAAGGGTTCCGTACAAAAATTGGAGATCTCGATTTATTCTGATACTCAAGCTTAGCTTAGCCAGAGCCATATCTCATTTGAACTAACGGCTTTATAGCAAATTTTGCCTCCCTGTATAGTTTTCAGATTTTTTTCCTAAACTATTACTACCTGTAGATACTAAGTACCAAATTTCATAATTCTATCTCAAACGAAACTACCCTATTAATTTTAATACTCTTTATAGTGCCGAAATACGCCATATCTTTTTTTAAATAAATGTAGAAATACGTTTTTCAAGAAATTATGGGGATGTAGATCTGAGTACATATATGGTCTAAATTGCAACTCGATATCTCCAAACGTTTCTGAGATTCCTGATACAACAAAGTGATCTTATAAGGGTTCCTTTTTTCGTTAAAAGATATGGAACCCTAAAACACATTTAATAATAATGATAAATAAAAAATAAATCATAATAATAATGATGACTCTTAATAATAAAACCTATATATAAAAATAAAATGTAATAATATCAAGTCGTTTCGTTTTAAGTACATTTCTTATCCCTACAGCAGAGATTGTATGTTTGATCACTTTTTCGCTTTTCGCCAATTTTGAGATTTAACGCGTTCAATGGCAGAACTCAACACAGCTGTCAATATTCAATTTTAGCATATTAAAATCTCTCTTTTCAAAATAGATCAATAAGTACAGTACAGAGTGACACTACGATGGGATAAATAAGAAGACCTTAGTAAATTTTAAGTAATCCCAGGTAAGGCCTTTGGCCACTTAAGCTATCCATCCAGACGCAAGGGCAAAGTTATAATAATATTAGAGCTTATACGTTTTTGTAGCGACCTCTGCATGAATATTTAATAAAGCAAGGATAATTTTGTAAGCTTCAAAATACAAAATCACTTTTTAAATATATTGTTTTAAATTATATTATTTTATAAGACAGTCGTGGCGTAGGGGCATAAAATGTGCCTGTAAATCGACTGGTTGTGGCTTCGATCCGCACTCGAGGAGATATTAAAAAAAAATATTTATTTACATTTATATATTCATTTTTCAGTTGAATTCGACACGCAATGCCTCCAGAAATAGGCGTAAAGCGGGGAACGGAGTATCTTAATACTAGGTTCCCTCTGCCTGGGGTAGGCTGTGTGCGGGATCAGCATGAATCTGAAAAAAAATATTAATTGGAATTGACCGTAGCACCATAATTAAGTTCAGTTTTTTATTTATTCAAATATACGTAGATTATTGTAATTATATGTATTAGGTAAGGAATTTATCCTAATTAATAAAATGGGTGAATAGTATTATTTAAAATATTTTATTAAACAACAATAATATAATCCGTCGTAGCGCAGTGGCACGACGTCTGATTTAAAACGTGACGGCTGTGAGCTCGTTTGTGGCTTTATCTCCCCGATCAGGTAGATAAAGCGTAGCATTGAGTTCTACCACTCAACACACAGTGTCTTTAAAATAGGAAATAAATATGGAACGGATATCTTAACACTTACTTCCCTCTATGTTAGTCACCCCGCTGTCAATGGGAAACCCGCGAAGCTGCTATATACAAGTACATACACATAATATATTACAATTACGGCGAATTTACATAATTCTTTATATACAAAAACATTCAAAATTTCATTGAAATCATTGCTTTTATAATATCCTGTCAAAACAACGTGGAGATGAATTAATTGAAGGCTTCTTCATTTGGCCGTGACAAAGAAGGATGGTGCGTCAAAATGTTAACAATAAAAGTGGTGAACAGCCTGTATTATACATACAGCTAGCCCAAATCATTTATCCAAACACCCGCTGTTAGTCCATTAATGGAATTAAGTATTGTTTACACAATGTTTTATTATATATAGATATATTTATACTGTCTATATTAGTCTATACTAATGTTATAAAACTGTTGAGTTGAACGCGCTAATCTCAGGAACTACGGGCTTGAATTAAAAATATATTTTTGTGTTCAATAGTTCATTTATTAAGGAAGACTATATGCTAAATACCACAAAATTATATTGCTTCGTACAATACAACGTCTAACTTGCTATGCGAGAGAAATAATGTATATTTACAAATTTACTTAAACAAACATCAGCTTTGATACTAAATAATATCTGCCGTATAATTAGGTAATACGTTATGTACAAATTAAATTAACTTGCTCACCATCCCGAAGGGGTTATATGACATCCTGATAATTAATTTGCACCGGGTCATAGTGGAGCTGCTAATACTGTTATATTCGAATGTGATATTAAAATAATTTTATTACATATTAATGCTGGAAGATTCGTTTTGGTTTCAATTTTTTTTTTTATTGCTCTTAAGCAGTAAAAAAAAACTTTGAAACCAAGAACTTCTTAAAGTTCTAGCAAGAATGAGTGGTAAGAGAGAAAGAGGGAGATATAGCGGAAACCGTAGTATTTGGCTTCATTCTCTCTGGCCTCACTAGGTATAAAGCGTGATTCTAAAAGAAATAAATGTTGTATAGAGAGAGAGATAGATAGAGAGTTTGTTATCATTTTCTATTTTTTTTCACGCCAGCCTAATAGGGACAGTACAATATACTCACTTTGATATTTTGATTGATGATGACTCTTCTCCAATTACTTACTTTATATTTACCAGACAAACAAAAATAAATATTTTAAACGACATTCTCTCCCATGATGGGTTTTGAATTCAAAATCATTTGTATTTAGTCAATGCAACTGATCCTTGATGGCGTTAATTCTATAAAGAGTTTTCTATTTTTGTCAGTTCTACGCATTCTAGCATGACAAGAGGACCCAGCGTTAAGACATTTCAATCAACGATTTGTGCTCAATGTTTGAAATATTGCATGCTGAGAGGTGAAACTCTACTCCGCGTTTTATCCGGGAGCGAGGAATACAAAAGCTAAGATTAAAAAAAACAAGATTTTTATCTCTCATTAATTATGAAGGTGGACGTACAAATCTAACGCTCCACGCGGGTTCACATCGGGTTAAAAACATTATAGAGCCAAGCCGCGTAATATTTTATAATAGATAACTCCCAAAAATCTAAATTGAAAGCTTATAACTAAAATTAATATAAATTAATGAGCGTAAAGTGCTTTAAAAGCGCAAGTTCATAAATAATTAGGTTTATTGAACTTTACTTATTAATGTTATATTAATTATTATAAGCCGTTCAACTGATTCAATTGAAATATTAAATCAGTTTCACGCTGTATCCCGCATACGGCAGGGTAGGCAGAGGGAACCTAGTATTGAGACACTCCGTTCCCCACTTTCCGCTGAATTTTTGGAGGCATTGCGCCACGACGACGACTCAAATATCAATTATAAAAATTGTTACCTATAGTGGTTTAGTGGTCACATTTTTTATATAATCGGCTTACTATAAGGAGGTACATACATATCTACATGATTAGGAGTTATAAATTTAGATGAATTAAAAAAAGGGAATCCAAATATCTGGACGCTCCTAAGAACGAAACTAAACTCTCTAGGTAAGAGATGTTTATGTCTAGTTCTAAGCCTAGTTTAAATAGAAGATAGAAATAGAATACAGTTATAATTAATCATTCTTAAAAAAGATACGTACCACATTTCTGGTGTGTTTACTACAAAACTCTCTAGATGAAGTTCTCTTATTTTCCTTTTTTTATTTCTAAAGTATTCTACGTTTTAAATTCTAGTGTTACAGCCCCGATTTCATGATTTGTACGGTGCATAATAAGATAGGCAGAGTGAACCTAGCATATAGAAACTCCGTCCCTAGCTTACTGCCTGAATTTTAGCACACACATAGCAGTGTAGAAAAATGGAACATGGGAATCTAATGTCACGTTACCCTGTACTCATTAAGATGTGGCGGAAATCAACGTCGCAATTTGCTTCATTTACCATACCTCGTTCATTATCAATGTGAATCGAACCTACAACTGTCACGTTTACAGTCGCACGCTTTTCTTTCGTATAAAACTACTATGAGCAAAACGATTTTGCGAAACGAAATGAAATATCTCTATTTTTTAAATAGTTCTCAAACATTTTTATTTTTCATATATCTGGGAATCGAATTTGTGTCTATCTGCAGAAACAGATATTAGAATTGATGGCACAAATTCAACATACAAATATTTAATGATGAATATCCTTTATGGCAATGAATTTTCAAACCACTGAGCTGTGTATAGATAAAATATATAGCGAGATCATCTCTACCTACAATTAAATTACTTAAAAATTAGTTTACAGAATGTTTTTCGTTTATATAAGAAAATTAAAGTGAATAATGTTTCCACGCGATGGTTGTGGGTTCGATCACCACTCTGGGAAATTATATTTAAATTATTTTGATTCCTTCACTCTGGTACTTCACCAGTGGTGGGTTCAAGCAATGTTTAGAAAATTGGACGATGCCTGGGGAAAGGAGTGTCTTAACTTATTTAATTCTTCTCTTACTATGCAGGAAAAAGTGTAAGTTGCTCAATAATGTAAGAAAATGAGCATAATTTTTATTTTCGAAATTAGAATATTTAAAATTATATTGTAAGTCAATAAGCCCAAGTTTAGATGAACGCGCGGCGACGCGCGGTTTAAGATACTAACTTATCAATGTTGTTGCGTACATGACCGCGCTCACAGCGCGCACTTTCTTGATACTGATCCACCGCCATCTGAACGGCTAAAACGCGCGCCGCCGTGCGTTCGTCTGAACTCAACCTTATGACTTACATTTGACCTAGTATTCAAACATACTTCACCTCATACTTTTTTGTTCACTGTAACTTAGCCCCGAGCCGTATCTGGAAATAAACCCTGAACGGTCGTGGTTATCGAATCTACACCACAGACATTTCTCAATTGCATCACGGTAAAGTTAATTTTATCTTAATATTTATTTAGTTTTTCGGTTTCACGTTGTATCCCGCGAACAGCAAGGAAGAGCGAGGAGAACTTAGTGTTAAGTCATTAGGTTCTACACTTTTTGCCCGACTTCGAGACAATTGCGTGTCGAGCAGCAGACCTAAACGCCGCACTAATATATTTTCAATATATTATTTGTATCAGTAAAATAATATAGGTAAAGGTAGCTTTTTTTAAAAATGCAGGATGTCCCTTTGTTTTCAGTTGGATAACGATGTTATCCATGCATAATTTAGCGCCCCTACATTGTGTTCCTTCACACGCTTTGCTTGTAATAAATATATGTATGTATATGTATACTAGGTTATTGTGGCACATTGGGACATTTGCTGATTTACGGTGGTTGTGGGTTTGCTTCTCATTCGTTTTTTAGTATATTTATATATGTCTATAAAAAAATCCCGTTACTTACCTACTACCTATGTACTACGCATGTAGGGTTGTTGTGAAGTGTTAGAGAGGAGAGAAGATAGAGAAAAAGACCAGCACGCTGGATATATTGTCACCGCCAAGTTGTCAAAATACACATAGAGGCCGTTGTGGTGCGAAAGGACACCATTTGAATGTAGACGTGATGATTATGGATTCGATCTCCACTCGGGGTGAACCGTGATCATGATTATTTTCATTTCCCTGCTCTGGAAAAAAATGCGGTATTAAGTTCCACCATTCATCAAAGTCTCGAGAGTTGGGCGGGAGGTGGGGGCGAACATTAAGTTCCTTCTGTATATTCTGTTATGTGAGAAAAAACGTGAAGCTGCTTTATGTCATAAGCAGTTTAACATGTATTGGTCTCTTAGTTCAGCTCTGCCTATTCAAAACACGATGTTCGACAGAAGCTAATCTAGTAGTCGGGGGGCTTGTGTTTGACGCAAAGTTATTAATACCATTTTTCACATCGAGATCAAGGAATATTGAAATCCATTATGTTTTTGCTTAAATATTATTATCGTTTCTACTTTTTTTTGTTTTTTTTTTCTTTTATGGTAAAAGAAAAAAAAGCAGACAATCTAAATGCTATGAAATTTATTGGAGCTACAACGTATAGGTAAGTTTTTATTTAGATCAATCTTAATTTTGCCAAAAAAGGCTAATAATATAATTTTTTTCCTAATTTTTATCTCATAGTTGAATCAATGTGTAATATATATACTAAAATAAAGATAGAGATCAATCGTGGCGCAGTGGCACAAAGTTGCGACTGTAGGCACGACAGGTTTTGTTTGAGTCCATTCGAGGAAATAAAATATTTCATATTTTTATTTCTTCGTTCTGGTAACGAGGCAAAGCTCAGCGTTGAGTTAGATACAATGCCTCTATTATATACTTCAGGGTTTCAATAAATTTAGACTTTCTGCTCTACTTTTTCTAGTTGCGTAACTCAACACCGAACTTTGTCTACCAGAGCGGTGAAAATGAAAATAGATTTTAATATAAAAAAAAATATATAAAAAAATAATTTTAAAATCTATTCTATTGAAAAAAAAAGTAAATTGAGTGAAATAAACCCCTACCCCGGGGTTTTAAAAATCTAATCTACAATTCAGAAAAACGCGACGTGAATAGTATCGTCTTGTATCGTAAATAGGAATATTTTTCAGTACAATGGCCGTGATTGTAATAGTCGTTTCTATACAATTTCCGCTTCGAGTCGGTTGTATTGAACGTGATCTCAGTTCTGCTGTGACAGTGACGTATTTTACTAATCAAATATATTATTATATATTGTTTATTTTGTTTTCGGGTTGCTATAGTAAGGGTTGGCTGGTTTGAGTGGTTGCTATGGTTAGGGGTACAAATCACATTTGGAAAATAAGTATCCCTGCTGACAGTTTAAGGAGGGTAGGAGTAGGGAACCTAGTTTTAAGACACTCCTATATTAGAGCTTGAAAATAAAAATTATAATGTTCGATTAGAAAACGGGAAGTGTTGTTTTGTAGCTGTGCTATTTGTGAACACTTGTGTGTGTCGCTAAATGAAAAGGAGATTGATTGATTGATTAAATTAAATTAATCATTCAGATTAGCTTAATAAAAACTGTGTTTATGAAGAGTATATATTTATTTACTCGATACTAAGGCAAACAAAAATATTTTAAAATTGTTAATCTCTAGAACAGCTGAATCGATTTTTACGGGACTTGACAGAGGAGATTATGCAGCAAAATTTGTGTATTTCTTTTTTCTTAGTTTTACGCTGTATCCCACACACCTGGGGAGGCAGAGGGAACCTACTGTTAACATTTCTCGCCGAATTCTGGAGGCGTTGCGTGGTGGAACTCAACAGTTTGCCTCGACACCAGAGCGAAAGAATGAAAATATTAAATATTTAATTTCCTCATACTTCATAAAATATTATATTTCCACAATATATCTTCTAATATATGTAGCATTTATAAACAAAATACTTAAGCTCGTTCATCAATATACGAGTAAAAACGTACAAACATTATACTATTATGTGTGTGTGTTTGTATATATGTCTAGTTTATATGTATCCTATAACAAAATACGTGTACTTAAGGAGCTCTCACACTATACGATGAGCTAGAAAAAATTACTAAGCTTGGGGTAGATATCCAGCCAGCCAGAGTTGCTATAGGAGTGCAGTTGGCGCTCGATAAGTAGGGGTACAATTCCTATCCAGCGAATGATTTTTTTAACTGTCTTGATGTTTCTGTTTCAAAAGATTAAGAGCGGCCTTGTTTTTTAAGTGGATTCCACATTTGTTTAGGATAAAGCGTAAAGCTTAGAAATAAAAATAAGAAAGTGGCCGGCATGGCGCGACGGCACAGCGCGATGGTTGTAGATTCTATTCTCGTCTTATTCTCTTCGTCGAGGGGTTATGTGGCTCAACACTAGGTTCCCTCTGCCTACCCTGCTGTTTGCATGATAAAGCGTGAAGCTATGAGATTGCAATGAGAATATGTGCGTATTTTCTATATGTCTAAGTAAGAAATTGTTGTCTGTTTATTATTATTTTCCGTTAAAAGCCACGGGAAATAGATATGGATAAAATTGATATGCAAAAATAAACAATAGAAAAAAGAATTTCTAATATTCTGCCGAATTTGTTCCCCGCCTCGTAATAAGATACGTGAGTATCTGGCGTTTCAGATGGAACGTTCCACGAGAAAGCTATTGAGCTAGTAGTTTAATCTGGGTTTACCTAAGTTTGTAATAGAATTGTTGAATATTTATTAAATTTGTAATTTTGAAGGAGACGTGGGCTAAACTCATCATAATGTATTGATTTAAGTTGTTTCTTGTGTTTACTTAATATAAGCCTTAAAGAATATAGAAAGCCGTATAGAAGTGAGACTTTCATTAGTTTAAAGAAAACGATGACCGTTAGGTAACTGTAACAAAGATATATGATATCTTTTTTAACAACATACTTAACTATTTATTCAAGCAAAAAAACACGAAATATCCACTGTCGCTTTTTAAACGGAATATAATGATGAAAGAAAAAAAATAACGTTTTGTTTTTCTTTATTCTTTTCATGTTTATGGGGTATTGTTATACGGTAGGCAGCGGTAACGGAGTTTGCATGCTCTAACGTTAGATGGATAACATTTTTTGCTATAGTAGAGGCTCATTGGGTAAAACAAAACTATTACTTTATTTATTAAATAATATGAAGAAAATCATTTTAATGTACTACGACGCCAGTCGAGACGCAGGGACCCACTCGATGAAATTAAATAATATTTTGGCAACGGAGTTATCTCAATGACAACGGACTATCGTAACACTAGGTTCCGAGTTCCCTCTGCCTACCCTGCTATGTGCGGGATACAGTGTGAAAATATTAGGTACTATTTTGAATTGTATTTGTTAAGTGTAAAGCGACTTTACAAAAGCCAGCGCGGGGGTAATTTAATATTAAACATTTAGATTTATGGGCTAATAGAATATATTAAGGAAGTCATCGTACTAAAAATGATATTAATACACGTTTTCTTTATTTAGGCGTTTTGATCTTTGATTCTATTTCAGTTTTTTTTGTTTATAATTTTTTAATTTTTTTTAGCTTCACATAATAGACAGGAGAAACCTAGTAATAGCACACTGTTATTGTTTTTTTTTTTTTTTTTTTTTTTTTAACTTTT
>JAATLQ010016548.1:0-20559 GCA_013421005.1 Heliconius erato x Heliconius himera | reverse complement strand
ATGTTAAAAATCGGAAGCGGGTAACTTTTTTAAAGAAACACGTTAAAAACACACATCGTCTATATGATTCTAAACTATTTTGAAAGAGATACTATGTAATTGCAATAAGTGATATGTGTCACCTACTAACAATACTTCACACTAGTTTCCTTCCAACAGGGGCCGTCACTTACAAGCGAGTGCCCCCGATTGACACAATTCCACTGCTTTTATAGTTATTTTCCACCTAAATCTACCCTCTTTTACACGAGTAAGCTAACACCCAATATATAAAATGTTAAGTGTTTCTCGAATAGTATTGCGTGTTCTAATGAACCATTTTTTTTGTTTCTTAACTTTTGGACTGTTATAATACAATTAATTTGTTTTGTATATATATGTGAACAAACCTGTGGAATTTAATGTTTTAAAGAACAATGTCATTTATGTAGAGCTTATATTCATAATATGTTATGTTCAAAGAGATGTTAATATAAAATTAAAAAGAAATCGTTAGTATAAACATACTAGGTGTTGGTGTTTAGTAGTAATATGTAGCTAGAAAATAATGTCGATAGTTTTTAATTAAGATTTGAAAAGTAGCAATATTTCATAAAAATAGTGCAACGACACTGCGGTTAACCGTAAACGCGATGGTTGTGAATTTGACTCCTACTCGAGGCAAGATTTTTGTTCATTTTCTTGCTCTGGTTGCAAAAGGTGCTGCTTTGAGATCCACTCAATACATCATATATTGGAAATTTGGCGGAAAGTAGAAGTACTGGGTATTGTCTTTGATCATGAGTTCTACAAAAGCAATAAATATTCTCCTAGCACTTTAAAACGTCAATAATAGTAACACAGTGTCAATGGTCGTCATCTGTCATGAGTTGCTTGTTTACACCAATGTATTACGATTCACAACAGTTACTAATTTGCAAACAAAAAAAAAACCTGGCCCCCTTTGGCTACGACGACAAAGCCCAGGGATACTACTAGGGATAATAATTTATTCTCCACTTATAATCCACTACAATGGCGAAATTCTGCTGAGCATCACTGTCATGGATACTGCTCTCCTTATGATCCTCATTTTCTGATTTAATTTCATTGTGACTATCTTCCTGTTGTGAAATTTATTTTAAAATGCTACCTCAAATTGAGAAATTCATGGTATTGAAGTGAAAAAATAAAAAAAATGTCAAAAAGCCGTAATATAAACGGTCGCTACTGGGTAATTTGCACCTATTATTGCTTTACGAGTCCACTGCATCCAAGGAGGTGGTGCCGACTGTCAGTCACTTGGGGAGCACGTATCTTGCTTCTAAGCAAAAAGGTACCTAAAGCGGCAACTCTCTAAATTATGTAGAAAAGTAGACATATATGTTTTTGTTACCTCTGTGGTATTTTTTACCCGGTAGCGACGAACGCCGGGTTAATAAATTTGTTAAACATGTCGTACTCAAAAAATATAAGAAAACAGTAACGTTCGCCATCTGCTCGCTTCGCCCACAAACAATTCTTTATTATCAAAATGAAGGCAGATGGAACCTAGGGAACCTAGTATTAAGACACTTTGTTCCTCATACATATTATTATTTTGAGTATTACACTTAATAATCTATATATTATATACTAAGTAATATTATGAACGGGAAAATTTTATTTTGTTGAACGCCTATTCATAAATAAGGAAATATTGGTTCGTATTTGCGAAATTCTTTTTATGTTACATAGCCCATTCACCGAAAAAAGCAAAATGTTGAAAAAATGGGAGGATTGGAAAGAAATTACAAAAAACTATGAAATATTTTCGTTATAATTTTAAGCAATAATTCATTATTCAATTAAATGCGTTAGATACATTGTACGTTTTATATAGATCAAATTTGGCCTTTACAGCGTATCAATAAAATTGATAATTTGAAATCCATCACAGTTATACAAAGTTATACGAGTTATATAAAATACGAGAGAATGAGTAGATATGTGTAAGTCGTCGCGTCGTCCGTCGTAAGACTCGCCAATGTCTACGAGCGGCGGCTATCGATATTTAGCTATGTACGCTAATATTATAAAGCGCATTAATTTGACATTTAAAGTATACGGTATAACGACATTTATTTGTAAAAGTTTTGAAGTAAGTTCACTCTCAGATTTGAATATGAAATGACGCCCGAACGACTTTTAAACAGAGATTTTTATTATATATATACATATATAATAAAAATCTCTGTTTAAACAGTAAAAATCTCTGTTTAGACAGTATACATATATACTGTCTAGCTCGCTCGCCTATGAGCTGACCCTTAATATATTATGTCCTAGTCTTCTAAACAAGTATATTTCGACACGCAGAGGGAACCAAGAAACACAGTTTTGAAATATTCTGTTCCTATTACGACACTTCCATTCCCCACTTTCTGCCGAATTCTCGAGGCATTATAGTTTGAGCGACGAAACTCAATGCCGCGCTTTGCCTTGTTGCCAGAGGAAAAAATACAAATATTAAATATTTCTTTCCACTCCGGCCATTGCATTTACAGTCACATCCTTAAGGCAACGAAAGCCATATATATTCTAAATAATAAAAGTTCTCCAAATTCAATTTCAAGACAGGATATTTTGACATTATTTCCATTAATTTATTAAAAAAATCTTAATACAGTGCAAATTATAAAAAAACCTTATTATATAAAATTATAGCACACAGTTTGTTTTATTAAAGTGGAATCTTCCTAGAAGTTGATCGATATTAGATCGTGCGGTCGAGCAGGAGCCGCGATGCGCGCAACCAATACTACCACAGGTGAGCTATGGTCTTCATTCGTTTTATTAGATTAGTTTTCTATTTTATACTTAGATTGTGAGAAATATAATAATTTCGTCGAAGAGTAAGGTCGTCACCATAGCATTATTTTTATAAAGTAAGTATATATATATATATATATATATATATATATATATATATATATATATATATATATATATATATATATATATATATATATATATATATATATATATATATATATATATATATATATATATATATATATATATAAAACAAACTGTGTGCTATAATTTTATATAATAAGGTTTTTTTATAATTTGCACTGTATTAAGATTTTTTTAATAAATTAATGGAAATAATGTCAAAATATCCTGTCTTGAAATTGAATTTGGAGAACTTTTATTATTTAGAATATATATGGCTTTCGTTGCCCGGTGCCTTAAGGATGTGACTGTAAATGCAATGGCCGGAGTGGAAAGAAATATTTAATATTTGTATTTTTTCCTCTGGCAACAAGGCAAAGCGCGGCATTGAGTTTCGTCGCTCAAACTATAATGCCTCGAGAATTCGGCAGAAAGTGGGGAATGGAAGTGTCGTAATAGGAACAGAATATTTCAAAACTGTGTTTCTTGGTTCCCTCTGCGTGTCGAAATATACTTGTTTAGAAGACTAGGACATAATATATTAATGGTCAGCTCATAGGCGAGCGAGCTAGACAGTATATATGTATATATTTACAGTGTCACGACTCATATAAAAACATAGAGTCCAGTCGTGGAGCAGGGGCAGAAGAGTGTGACTGTAAACACTCCAGGTTGTGAGTTCGATTTGCACTTAAAGAAATGGAATATTTAATATTTTCAACTTCATCGCTCTGACGTGTAAGCGCAGCGTTAGGTTCTGCCACTTAATGGGTAATGCTTCCAGAATTTAGCATAAGGTGGAGAGCGGAATGTTTAACACTAGGCTCCTCCTTGTTGGTTTCCTCAACAATTCACCTGTATTTACCTAAGCTTAATCTAAGCGAGTAACAATAGCTATACAAAATTAATCGATATCGATATTGCTGTCCACATTATATTAAAACGAACAATTTAGCTTCGAGTACAATACCCAAAGTACAGACTGTCGGCACTTACGATATCTGCTTTACCAATATAATGTTATCTTATACATATCTTGTTGCTGTAATATTTGGATTGCTCAAACTATCGAATATTAAAGATTCTTTTTTTTTAACTTTACGCCGTATTTCGTTTATAGCAGGGTAGGCAGAAAAAAAAACTGAATAAATCAAGTAAGACAAAATATGTAAAGTGGAGTGAAAAGTGAAATAACATGGCACATTATATAACATATTGACATAGTTTATGAAAATAATAAACTTTATATAATAAAACTTGCATGCATGCGTGTAAAACATTTTTTTTTACTTTAGTACATTTACATAGACAAGGATCTCGTAAGTGTGCACAGTGAGCTCCGACGTTTCTTTATTATGCCTGCTGTCGTGAAAGCTTTACGTTTAAATATTTTTTTATAATAAGTTCTTTGATTTTCACGATTATGACACATTTTAAATGAAACTAATTTAACCGGATTAATCGCGTATATTAGTGTTGAGGCCGGTCGTGGCGCAGCGGCACGAGGTGTGACAAAACCGACTGGTTGTGGGTTCGATCCCCACTCTAGGAGATGAAATATTTACTTAAATTTATATTTCCATTTCTTCGCTCTGGTGTCGAGGTTAAGCGCGGCGTTGAGTTCTGCCACTCAACACGCAATGCCTCCAGAATTCGGCAGAAAGTGGGGGACGGAGTGTCTTAACACTAGGTTCCCTCTGCCTACCCTGCTGTGTGCGGGATACAGCGTGAAGCTAATTTTATTAGTTTTTTTTTAATCGCGTATATTTAAGATTTTACATTTTGGAAACCCGACGTTTCGAACACTTTGCAGTAGTTCGAGGTCACGTTAAGACTGAGGTGGTATTCGTCTGTCAGTTGACATAATTAGTCTGTACCGGGGGGGTCCAAAATATACAGAGTTAAACGCGTTACTAAAGTCAAGTAAGATAAGAATAGATATTTTTTTACAATACGCGAAACGAACATCGTCAGTTACTTTAATTGAACCGCTGATCTAGTACTGTGTGATGGAAGGAAACCGAACAGGAAAATATTTAAAAGATTGTTTTGGAACAGCAAGCTGTGGAAATGAAATGCGGATTTCTGAAGGAACTTCCAAAGGATAGCCAGAATGAAAATAGGACGAAAGTGTTAAAAATTTATAGAATTAGATTGTTTAAGTAACGGAAGGACATGTGCACATTTCCAGGCAGTAAGGAAAGATTTTGACTCGAATGAGAAGATCAGAACGTAATAATAGGAGTTACAAAATCTATTACGAGCAGCAACATGTCACAACTTAATTTATCACTTTCAACCGCCTTAGAGGTAATGGATATGACGACTTTCCTAATTTCTCCTACTTTCACTTCATGGAAAGCAAGAGTCACAGTTAGACTGGGTGGTCTGAGCCAGTTTTCGAAGACATAAAGTTTGTTAATAGTAGAAAAGTATGTTAATCTGTACGAGAGGTAATGTAATCTTAATATTTTTTTTTTTGCTTGACACTGTATCCAGGTAGACAGAGGGTAACTGGGAGCCTTCCCATTAAGACAATTTCGTTTCCCACTTTCAAAGCCAGTTATGGTGGTAATCCAGTATGTTGAAAACAAGCAGTTATTTGCAACATTGCGACTTATCAAGCGAAATTATTATTTGAAATATATGTTCTCATAATTTAATTTGCAAAATGCGTTATAGCACGGAATGTCTTAGCACTATGTTCCCTCTGCATGAATGAATAAAGTAAAGAAGACTTCGTGTTCGTAATTTTATTTCATTTAAATATTATTGGAGTTGCGCCATTATGTCGAATTTTTAGGAGCATGACGAAATGGGCTTAATGAGCTTTATTTTATATGAGAATGGACGTTGTATTTGGTCCTCGCTTTATGTTAGATATCTTAATTATACTGTATTGTAATATGTTGGTAGGTAAGTGTAATTCACGTTTCAAATTTTATTTTCGTATTTTTTTCTTTCAGAGTTTTTATGTATAAGTTTTATTTTTATCCTTAAAAGAAAGGTAGTGACTTGACTCATCATATTTTGTTCAATTTGAAGTTTGGATACATAAAAATAAATATTTTTCAATTAAAAATGTATCAGTTATAAAACTTGAGACTAGTCGTGGCGCAGTGTGACTGTAAAATCGACTGGTTGTAGGTTCGATCCCCACTCGGGGAGATGAAATATTTACTTTAATTTATATTTTCATTTCTGCGCTCTGGTGTCGAGACAAAGCGCGGCGTTGAGTTCTGCCACTCAACACGCAATGCCTCCAATTCGGCAGAAAGTGGGGAACGGAGTGTCTTAATACAAGGTTCCCTCTGCCTACCATGCTGTGTGCGGGATACAGCGTGAAGCTGATTTTATTTTTTTTTTAGCTTAAAACTTCTTGTATGTATAGCAAGTAAATAGATAAAAATACTTATTTTCATTTTCTTATAATGTTAATGGAGTGTATGCTAATAGGTTATTTTTACGTACACATCATAACGTTAACTAATGTTAAAACGTTTATTATTTAAAAAAACATCCGATAAAAATAAAAAAAACAGCACACAACTTCACAACCAACTTTTTCCCATATGACAGGGCAGTCAGAGGGAATCTATTGTTATAACATTCTATTTCCTATCAATTTCCGAGTCGCTGCGTACTGAATGAAAAAAATCAGTCCCTACAGTAGAAATCGAATCCACGACCATATCGGCATCGGCATACAAAAAATTGTTCAAAGTAAGTTTTATCTCTATAAAATATACTTTTCACTATAAGATCCACAAACTAACTAAAGTTATCACCTCTACGTAGCGCTCTTTGACGTTTTACCAAGTCAAGATCTAAAGCGCTTAGCGTAACACCTCCTCATATTCACTACTAACCTGGTAATGGTAGTGCATTGGATGCATTATTCATGGATGCACCACACTAGCGCATTAGGCGGTGTCTTGACGTAATGCCTTTGAACGTACTTCTGATACCTACCTACTTGGTAGATACTGCTGATTTGCTTTTACTATAGTAAAATATTTTTATATATTTTTATAGGTTTGTAAATAAATATTTTCTTTCTTAAGTGTGGATCAAAAATATAAAAAAAAATATACTAATATAATAAAGAGGAATAGTTTATTTGTTTGTTTAAACGCCAAGATCTCTGGAACTACTGGTGTAATTCTTAGTTAGCCTGGAATAACGAAATAATTTAAGCCAATTACTTTATCATTAAGTACATTTTGCAAAAACATTCAATACAATTAGTTCTAAAAAAAGTCCGCAACACCAGACCTTTTATAAATAAGCCACAATACGGAATTTTGTGATAAAATATGTCAAAAATTGCAAGGTAATGTTTGACAGCTTTCTATTTAATATTCATATTGAATTATGCGAATATAATTTTTTATTATATTTAAAATTATTTCATCATCAAATTGAATCAAAATAAGCTATAGTAAACTTTGCAAGCTTTAATTGTGTAAAAGCCAAAACTATTACAGCATGTAATTTGAAAGTATACTTTTCAAGAAAACGTAAAATTAAAATAATTTAACGCTCTACTGTCGGCTGCAAGCTTAGGCTCAAGTCCCGCGGAGCATCTCAAGTATCTAAGCAGTCCTTGCGCTTTCTCAAAATTATGAATACAAGTTGTTTACGATTGAGTGTATAAATTAAACAACCACCCTGTGGGGAAATGCAGCATAATAAAAGAAATATAGGTGGTATGCGGGCGAAGCCGCGAGTGGACCGCTAGTATTTAATAAATATCATTCTTTCTTGCCAGAAGATAATTCTTAATAATTAATATCTTTGAAAAGATAATTGCTCAGAATAATTTTCTGGAAAGATAATTCTTAGTAATTAACAACTTATTTTTGTTGTTAGCAACTAACAACGTAAATAAATTGTAACAAACGTATAAGAATTTCGACGTTAAAAATAATTTTATATATTTTAGTGCTCCAAAATAGATATAAGTAAAAAAACTTTCTTCGAAAATTCCCAGTAAAAGTTAAATTGGTCAATTTCGTAACACGATGCAAGTGAAGGATGAAATGAGTTCCCGCGAGCGCCACATCGCACCGCGTCGCGTCGACGCGAGACGAGCGACGCGACGGTGAGCATGTAATAACACTGTTAGAGACCTCGTTGCGTTTTATATTTTAGTTTGTTATAAAAAAAATTAGCTTCACGCTCTATCCCGCTCTAACCTAGTGTTAAGACACAACGTTCTCCATTTTCCGCCGAATTCTGGACAGAATGGATCAGGCATTGAGACCAAGAACCAGAACGAAGAACTGATTTCATTTCCCCAAGTGGGAACTGAATCCACACCCTGTAGTATACAGTACACGTTTATCCCCCTGCGCCACAAGAAACCTCCAAGCTGTTTGTTGATTTTTAACTACCCCCAAACATAAAATTTCGTCAGCACACAGAAAATATGCATAATGTCGAATGAGGCGTCAGGCGTGTGTAATTGAGCAAGAGTCGAGCAGTAAGGACGTTTGGAGCAGCTCCTCTCAACAGGCCATAGCGAGGTAATTACTGTTACTCGCGTTTGGGGAGACCGTTGAATCGAGTAATTAGTGCGGTTCACTTCCGTGTTGTACTTACTTATACTTATGTATCGCATTTACATGATCATATGATTATATCATTATTTATTTTGTGGTTTTAAATAAGTGTTTTATAAAAATTAAATGTCGTTTTCTTTATATCAAAACAATATTAATCATATTGCTTCACACTGTATCCCGCATGTAACAGAATAAGCTGAGTGTTAAGACACCATGCTTCCACTGAATTCTGGAAATATTGCGGGCCGAGTGGCGGAACTCAACGCCACGTTACCAGAACGAAGAAATTAAAATATTTAAATTCTTCAAGTGTGAATCGAATCCACATCCTATCGCGCTTACAGACACGCGCTTGTGCCCCTGCACCACGTCTGGCCTTAACATTTTATCATTCATTATTTTCTTATAATGTCTAAATACATACTAAAGTTTAGCTGCTCCATACTTTGTACTGTAAGTATTAAAAACTGTAACTGTACTGTCTGTATTAACTTTGGCACGCAAAGAACCAATCATAAAAAGATAGCCTTAATTATTATTCTTATCAATATAGGTAAAATTGGTTCATGTTAAAAAAAATTAAAACAGCTTCACGCTGTATCCCGCACACAGCAGGTTAGGCAGAGGGAACCTAGTGTTAAAACACTCCGTTTCCCACTTTCCGCCGAATTTGGGAAGTATTACATGTTGAGTGGCGGAACTCAACGCCGCTCTTTGCCTCGACACCAGAGCGAAGAAATGGAAATAAATATAAATTTAAATAAATATTTCATTTTCTCGCGTCGTCTTCGTCTTCATCGCGTTTCAGTCGCACCCTTGTGCCCCTGGGCCACAATGGTTCATGTTTTGATTAAATAATGAATGCAACTGATGTAATAAAATAATAATTCTGCAGCTTACTCTTATATTACAAAAAAAATGGAGAATCAAGCTAGAGCGTTTGGTATTTGTTTACAATATATATTTAAATTAGCATCAAACAATAGTTAAAAAACTCTAATATTCAACTTTTAGCTAAATGTCAATGTTACCCTAATGTTTAAATAAAAGCTTTTTAGCTTTCCCTGAGGCCACCGTGGCGCAGCGAGACTGCGTCTGATTGTAAACTTGACGGTTGTGGGTTCGATCCCCACTTATGTAAGTATATTATTTTTGTTTCCTTGCTATGATAATAAGACATGTCGAAGAGTTGAGTTCATCCACTTAGCACGCAATGTGCACTCAGCACGCACGCGTGGAGAGCTGAGTTTCTTAACATTACATATACCAGCCTACCTAAAATGCTATAAAAAAATATTTATCGAACATTTCTATATCGTATACAATATATTTATTCTACGTTGTACTTATCTAACCTATTTCTACCTTCCAACCTCTATATACCCATATACTTTAATTTAAAACAATAAAGAAAAAAAAGGTAGTAAAACGGACAAGTACAGCCCGAGATAAGGCCTCGACTCACAAAGGACCGTTCGCACGAGTACGTATACGAGTATGTATCTGTTATAAAGTAGAAGTAAAAATATTATACCTCTATATAGAACATATCATTTGAAATTTAGATGAAGTTCACATATTTTTTAATTATGTTTTGTATCGTAGCTGGGAGCTTTTTTATTATTTGAGGATTCTCTGGTATAATCATTAAAATGTTTAGGTAAATCTATAAAATTATAAGGTTGAGGAATTTATTTGGTTGAGTGCGTTAATCTTAGGAACTACTGATTTGCAACGAAAATCCATTTAATGAATAAGAGAGTTTACTTACCTATGACCAAAGTTTCTTTGGGCACTAAAATGGTTTACGTATCATATATACAATTCTTATTTATTTCCATTTTCATACATGGGTTCTCGCCTCGTCTCTATTTCTGAAGTGATTTTATATTCCTCGTTCCACTCTCTTTAAAGAACATGGTATGTTGAACATATTAATAATAACTGTCATTTTCATATTTTTTTCTATAAGATGTTGTACGAGTATAATGTTTACAATAGGCCGTAGTGGCCCAGTGGAACAGCATTTGATTGTGAGCGACAGTGACAGTTGACAGATTCGATATTCACACGGAAAAAGATCATATTTAAATTATTTTCATTTTCCTGACCCTCAAAAATAATGTGGAAAGTGGGAGTGGGAGTCTTATTACAAAAAAAAAATAAGCCCCGCTGAATTTCTTACGCCGGTTCTTCTCAGGTCTGAGGCATTAACTTTAGTGAACTTTAGTGGCAAATTATTGGACGTTCAAGAAATGAAGCATGTAACTTCTTATTTTGAATAAAATTATTTGAATTTGAATTTTGAATTTACTATGTCTTCGACCTATTTTGGTATGAAGCTTTTTTTTGTATACAATAATGAAAAGGTCCCGTATGTTTATAAACAACAGAAAAAAACTATACATTTCTTTTGTCGATATATTAAAATTTAGTTTGAAAGGATTTATAATTTAATTTTACATTTATGTTCGTGCAAACATGGCTGTGAAAGGAAATTAAAGTAAAACAAGCTTTTATATGTACTAGTGCGATGCTCTATGTTGTAATATTCAAATGTGTTCGCATACTCAGGATTAGAAAAAATATATTTTGTATATTATTATTTATTTATTTTGAATATTACAGCTTCCTGATGTTTTCGTATTACAATAGGTATGCAGATGGAGTATTATGACACTCTGTTTCCAACTTTCCGTCCTACTTTGGAGCCATTTGGGTAACAAAACTATTTTTTATCGATCTATGAACAAAATAACAGGAGTTGCAAAGGCTGATATGAATTTTAGAAATTTCGCCGAATCTATCAGAAATTACAACTAAATTCTAGACAAAAACATTTTAGGAAGAATGGATACAAATTCTACTATGTTTTATCCCGCACACTGCTATGTAGGTGGTGGGAAGCCTAGAGTTACGGCACTTCATTCCCCATTTACTGCCAAATTGTGCTTTCATTTCCTCGAGTAGGAATCGTACCCACAACCTGTGAGGTTGACAGTCACACTTTGTGCCCCTGCGCCACCTCTGGCCCCTTGACTGGAAGTATTAAAATTTTAATACATTTTTGTAGTGTACGTTAACATTTTCATTGCACAGTGTACTTTATACTAGAACCAAGCAAAGTTACTCTATGAATAGCTACAGTAGCTCTTTTCAGCTTTCATCCAGCTTGTTGTATTCACTAAAAGTCATTCTGTAAATAAAACGACACTAATTCCATTACTGGTCCAGTGTGTTTTGTGTTCGAGGGCTGCTTACTAAAAATATTTTTTACTAAATAAAAATAAGCACCACACTTAATATTTGCTTTTACTAAGCAAGCGTTTGGTTTTGTATTTAATTATTACAATAGCGTATTTTATAGTGAAATAAATTTAAGAGAATAGGGTGTGTTTTTTTATTCAGGTTATTGTATTATGATCATTCGCCTCGATGGCTATCTGTGTAGTGAGTAGCTAAATCTGTAATATTGAATTCTTTTTTAATAGAACAGTTGATCATAGCGCTTTCTCGTCAAGTTCTTGTCAGATCAATTTAGCATTTTTCAGTTTATCTCTTCTTTTTATAAATTATAACAGAAATTATAACATATTTAATATCTATATTGAAGCATTTCGTATTAGAAACCATATACAATAAAGATAGTCATAATAAATTCTATAATTCTCATGAAAACGCAAATACTATTTTCAAATAGTCCTTGTGTCTTAATTAAAAATAGATATTAAGCATAATCCATAATATCTCGTTCACATTCATACGACAGGCGCGTCTAACTCATCGGAGCAGACAATGCAAGTGTGTCGTATTAATCAGGCCGACTGAGCGCTACCTGTATCTACCGGTTATAGGACGTCTATACAGGTATAGGTATGTAGGTATGTAGAGTACGCTGTTTCTCATTAGCTGTTGTGTCAACTGATCGTCTGTCCGTGTTTTGTTTTTAGTTTTGTATTTATAGATTGAATTATTGTTAATGTTGTTTTAATTTTTTACTTTTTTGATATTTTAAGAAACGTTGTGTGTTGTTGTGTACGTTGTTATAAGGTCGCATCAAGCCATATCAGATTGTATAATTTTTTGTACGTTCTTATAGGACTGATGATCTTACTGGACTTGATGTGGCTAAACTGAGTTTCACGCTGTTTTCCGCACATAGCAGGACAAGCAGGAACCTGAGAGCCAAGTGTTAGGACCCTCTGTTATCCTTACGTTTCCCACTTTACGCCGAATTCTGGAAGCACCAGCCGGCTTTGCTTCGTTACCAAAGCGATTCTTGAATGGGAGGAGGGGAAACCCACAACCTTCCGCGTTTAATGTCACACGCTTTTACCCGTGCGCTACTACTGGCCTAAGAAAACATTATATTTATATAATTGAATTCTCTCATACATGTAATTATGTCAAACTGAAAATTGAATACTGTATATTCAAATAGGCCATTAAAACATGTATATTTGTGAATTTACTTAAGATAACATTAAAATATTTACTATATATAAAATATTTACATGTAAATTGCATTTTACGTATGTGTATTTTTAATTATGTAAAAAATATGTATAACAGTTGTTATAAATTTTAATTATTTAAATTAATCAACCAAAAATGCATAACTGAACAAAAACATTAAACATAATATTACATACAGATTTAATACTATTATCGGTATGATTGATACAAATGTGTGACTGTAAGCGACGGTAGTGGGTTTGATTCCCATTCGAAGAATGAAGTATTTGATATTTTCATGTCCTCTTTTGGGATTTAGGCAAAACGCAGAGTTGAGTTCCGTCACTCATTATGCTATGTCTCGAGAGTTCAGCAGAAAATAGGAAAGTATCTTAACACCAGGTTCCCTGCCTGCCCTGAAGCTTAAACAACAACTTTTTGGAAACTACACAAAGATGATATGAACGTGTAACAAAGGCTTTAACGTATAAATTACATAAGTGAATAACGTAAAGACTACATTAAACTCTAATATTTAGTTATAGATGGGTTATAGATGTGAGAGTCAGGACTGTGTTACCTCGGAAAAGTAGAGCAAGCCGCAGTTTATACAAGCGTAATCATGTAAGGGGACTCTATGTAGAGTTATTTCGAATTTATTTAGACAAGTTAAGCCAAACACACATGTCTTATTTCTAGTCTGTATTTATTAAGAGGTTTATTAAAAGAAAACTTAGTATTTTTTTATCAGCTTCACGATGAATACCGCATACGGTAGATAACCTAGTAGTAAGGCACTCCATTTCCTTCCTTCTGCAAAATTTTCGAGGTATTGCGTGTAGAGTGCTGGAATTCAACGCTGTGCCTTTGCCTTGGTACCAGAGAAAAATGAAATAAAAATATTAATAAGTAATAAGTTATTCCCCTGAGTGAGGATCGAATCCACGACCGTCGTGTGTGGTAAGATATACGAAAAATAATTTATAAAGATTTTAAAAAAAAATCAATCAGCTTCACGCTGTATCCCGCACACAGCAGGGTAGGCAGAGGGAACCTAGTATTAAGATACTCCGTTCCCCAATATTTCATCTCCTCGAGTGGGGATCGAACCCACAACCAGTCGGTTTTACAGTCACACTTCGTGCCGCTGCGCCACGGCCTCAAAAAAAGATTTATATACATATAAAAGTCTTGTTTGAGGATTTTTCGTATTTTAAGTTTGCTAATAAAAATATAAGAGAATGGAGGGATAATATGTTTATTTTTAAGGTTTGCTTTGCAAAGAAAAATATGAATAAATAAAAAAATCGATAATGGTTTACCACTCAAATAGTATAAAGCTCCTTGAAATAGTTCTATACTAATATTATATTTATTTACTAATTAAAAATTTAATAGTTTTTATAATTATTATGTATTTTTAACATTTAAAAAAATACATACTTAGAAAAGAAAATATTTGTTCAAATTTTGATACGTTTGCTAAACAAACGTATCAAAATTTGAACGTAACGGGATTTGAAACTGCGCCTCTTGCAAACCGTCACTTGGACGGTTGCTAAATAAATATTATCATATTCTTTATTGCACCAAATTCAACATAAGACATACATTTCGAAATTTCATTCACAACGGTGGACTTATCTCTAGAAAGAAGAGATCTCTTCCAGTCAACCCGTGGAAGTGGATAAGTGCAAAGTAGCGGGAAAGACAGTGCAGTGAAACTGAGAAATAGAAAGTAGCAATAATAAACATAAAAATAATAATAATAATTATCATATCTTATTATTTATGAATTTCGTATATTTTTTTACAAGAATCAACAAACAGTACATTGTTAAAAGAAGCAGGTCAGTAGCAACAACGAAGTATCGACGTACACTAGTATAAATAATACACTGGAAAGCTCCAGTCACAATTAACCGTTCACATAAAAGCTCTCCGAGGAAGATATATTATTTTATCATAGTATTTTGCATATAAAAATAAGTTTTATAGTGTTTTTTTATTATATTTCATGTATTGCTACATACTAGTGTAAAGAAATCAAACACCTCGAGGCTTTTACAGAACTTATATTTCTTCCAGAGTTAAATACTGTTAAGCTTGTACAATGTCTATCTTAAATTCTAATACAATATATCATTCTAGAGATTCTCTTTGTTTTTCCGCTCCAAGTCTAAAAGTATATCTAATTATTATAAAAATATTATTATATAGTTGTTATAATTTTCCGACTACATAAAGCGTCATTTTTATTAATGTTCTCCCGTGACAGTTCCATATTATTCTATTTAAAAACATCTTTTTATTCAACAAAGAGGTTGATTCACATTTTTATAATAAATTATTGCGAATATTAAAACTAATTAATATAAAATCATTACACTAGTTGATAATATATAGAATAGATAAAAAAGTAAGTGAGATGTCAGAAAATTCTTTACGTATTGCCTAAACAGAAATATTAACTACTGAATAGCAAAATCCAACGCCGCACTATAAAATCAGATTAGAGTAAATAGAGTCTTATTAATTTTAACAAAAAGAGGTTAAGTGCGAGTCGGACTCATCTACTGAGGTTTTCGCACCAATTTCAGAATTGTAAGTCAGCGGGAAGTATGTCTTATAATATAAAAAATATTAAAAGAAATAAATATTAAGGATGCACAGATGCACAAAGGTGTGACTGTAATGCGACGGTTTTGAGTGCAATCCCCACTCCAATTATTATTTATTAATATTGAATTAATTATAACTTATTTGGTGCTAGAAATAAAAAAATATTCGCGAAGAAGTGTCTTAATACCAGGTTCCTTCTGCCTATCCTGCTATATGGGGGATACCAGGTGTAGCTGTTTTTTTATTAAATAATTAATTTAATCGAGTGGTAATCGAACCCATGACCTGTCGAGAATAGCCTTTTAAATTTCATAATTTTCATTCTTTTTTTAATCATAACGCTATATACATATATTAATGTAGGTTTACGAGAACAAAGTTTCCTCTAAGCTCAAACAACACATAAGTTACTGCAGCGACGCGTTCACTTGTTCATTACTTAAAGAGTTACAAATTAAATTACAGAGACGCTCACGTTCGTGGACAAGAGAGCTGAGATGAACTGAGCTGCATTAGAAAATTGAATTTGTCTTAGACTTTGGTCAATATAGTGATAATCAACTCTAACTGTAAACATCAAGATAATGGGTTCTATTTCTTCTCTTGGGTGGATGAATAATTTAGGTTTTGTTTTTTGATACGCAATGTTAAAGGTATTGAGTATAAAGTTGAGAAGAGAGTGTCTTATTAGTAGCACCAAAAATGTGAAACTATAAAAAATGTCATCGAGACATACTTACACATTTGTTTAGCTTTTAAAACATTATTCTTAGCTTAAGTTTAATCGATCTATTTAATCTTATAAACATTTACAAATAATCATCTTAATTGTGAAAATCCTTTATTGGAGGTTTACATATCATTGTAGGTAGATGGAACCTGCTGTTGAGACACCCTGTTTCACACGTTCTTAATTTTTAAAAGATTTCATATTATGCACTACTAGAGTGGTGAAGACTAAATCATTAAATATTCCCTCGAGCTTGATTTGAAGTTAAACCGTCGCATTCACAATCGCAACCCCATTCCGCCACGACATTCACAAATGAAAAAAAAAATCAAAAATTAAAAATTTATTAGTAAAAAAATCATGTATAAAACAAGTGACCATTTTATTATTATTTCTACTCGAGTAAAGAAGCTAAAATGACGAACGCCGAACAATGCAACAGACCGCAGCGGCCGCGGGCTTGTATCGAGATAATTAAATTAAAATTTCGATACTATTGTTAATGATTGCCTTTATGTATACAGTGTAGATGTTTCTGCTATAGTTAAATATAGGGATGGTCATAAATATATTAATCTGTGATTTGTTCTCAATTAAAAAGTATTCAAAAATAAGTATTCTGGATTTTTTTTCAATTACGTAAATGATATTTTCTACAGTGAAATAAAGCAGTCCAACGTCACCTCTAGCCTCACAAATAAATAAAAATTTGCAAAATAAGTAAAGCAGTAAATCTATTAAATCATATTTTAAAGAAAAACCTCGACGGTACACGACTTTAAGTTAAATTTCTATAAAGCATCGTCGTTTCTAAATCACCAACCCTAACTGTCGTTGTATAAGTTTAACTTGAACATTTAAAATGCATATTATGACTGTTAAGTCTCAAAATGTACTGTTGATTATTAATTCATTTTTATTATTATGCTCATTAAACTTCGTACGTATAGGACATACATTATTATATAAATACCTTTTGTTATAATTATATAAGAGACTACTGGCCTATAAAACGTAAAGTCCTGTTTATTCTTGTTTCCGTAGGAATTAAAAAAAATCTAAGATCCAAAATTGAAAAAAAAAATTCTTTTGCTCCGTTACCCTCCCCAAGCAGTCATGCTAATTTTCCCTTTCTGCTATATACAACGTGAAACTGAAAATAGAACGTATATACGTAGAACGTACGTCAGAGCGCCTGGTCTGGAAATTTGTAAAAATCTCCCTACAGAGATACTAACAACATAAATAAGTTGTAACAAGTGTATAAAAATTTCGACGTAGCTTGGCGAGAACGCATGGCTTAGTGGTCAGAGCGCCTGGTAGCTTTCCAGGAGGCGCGGGTTCGAGTCCCGCTGCGTTCAAATTTTTATACGTTTCCTAAATAAGTATTTTTCTTTCCTAAGTGTGGAATACACTTTAAACATGTTTAAAGAAAAAATAAGTATAGAACGTATCAGTTACAAAATATTTTAAGAATAGATCGAGTCTAAGTCTGTAAGTTGAACCCAGTGTCTGCGGCATGTCGAGTGAAAGCTTTATGGCCCCCAGGAGACGCCGACGGACGGACGCACGGGCGATGAGCAGGTGCTAATGCACTGACTCATGCTTAATGTAATGTTCTAAACCAAAGGATTGCTTAAATCTTCAATTTTTAGGATTTTGTGACCTAAATTCTGCTTGAAATGTTCTATTCGATTCTATAATATATTCCATATAGAATAGGAAAGTCCCATAACTGTAGTATTTTGGTAAACGATTTTTTTTATTATATATAAATCATATAATATTTTTAAAGTTTGGTGTAGCGTTTGGCGCTTCGTTCTCTCTGACTACCCCGCTAGGGAAAAAGCTTGAAGTTAGTATAGTATAGTATAGTATATTTTTAAAGTTTCATTTCACTATTTTACTATGAAATATGAACGAAGCTGAACTCGAGCCCGCCTTCATTTAGCAAATATAAATATTTTATATTTGTCAAATGATATATTCTATATATCTTTGAATATAATAATCTTAAATAGTAACAAGCATAACATAGTATAATGTATTATATTATGTAAATATGTAACCGGCAATTTAAATAATACAGTATCTTATACAATAATTCGGCAATGTATAGAACACGTAAAACCTGTAGGTAATATATGTATAAGAAACCACTATACAGAATGGTTAACTCCTATAATAATCACTTTAATTCTATTGATATTGCGGCAACGCGTCCTAGCAGTTTCAAAAATGCAATGCATTCACTGCTTAAATAATGTTGTGTTTGGCGTACCTACGTATATATTATGTTACATTTATAATAATCTGTAGTAAACGGTGTTGGTGTTACATTTATATATTTTGTTATGCTGTTCTTTTTTTTACACATGTATGTGCACTGTTCGTTTACCCCAATAAATTAAAAAAAATATAAGACGAGAGTAGGGGAGGAGTTGAGAAGGGGTAATATGCGTAATGCAAACGTGCTATAAACCTAACTTAACTTAACTTACCTTGCACTTAAAAACCGCTAAATTTGGACCTCGAATATATAAATATAGACCAAGATCTATTTATTTTACACATACTAGCAGTTACTCTATCCAATCTTTATTAGTTTTATTCATTACCTTAGTACAGTATGCAATGGACAATAATATTCATATATAAAAGTCAAGTCAAGTCAAAGTCAATTTTTTTTCAGCTTCACTCTATATCCCGCACAGAGCAGGGTAGGCAGAGGGAACCTAGTGTTAAGACACTCCGTTCCCCACTTTCCGCCGAATTCTGGAGGCATTGCGTGCTGAGTGGCGGGACTCAACACCGAAATAATTTACCACCAGTTCACTAAACAATGTATGAAACATTGCATGGACGCACGATATTCTATACACTGACGAAGTACTGTATAGAATACCTGAATTATAAATATTACCGGTAACATACACATTTACAAAATCATATAACAATA
Source organism: Heliconius erato x Heliconius himera (assembly GCA_013421005.1). NCBI lineage: Eukaryota > Metazoa > Arthropoda > Insecta > Lepidoptera > Nymphalidae > Heliconius > Heliconius erato x Heliconius himera. Next base: position 1,310 of record JAATLQ010016548.1, on the reverse strand, counting down.
TTCGTACATAACCCTAACAAACTAACTATATCATGTCAGATAGGTAGTTAATATGAATAGTTTTAGTAACATAAAGGCCGCCTCTAATGCAACGCGGTTCCCTTATGAATGCTCATACATTATGTATCGTGTTACCTGTACAGTACAGTGCTTGTTACTTGTCCGCTTGTATATCTGCAAACTGGAACGATTTTAATATAACTTTGCTGTTTAACATTTTAAAAGGTTTAATAGTAGCATTAAAACCTCTTTTCCTCTTAATGTTTAGCTTGTGACATGTATTTTTTTCTAGAGAATTGAATGTTTAATTGTCAAACAATTATATTTTATTTTGAAATATGATTTTTGCTTAAAAGGATTTTGAATTCCGCCATGCTCGGATATTTTTATCAATATTTGAACATTTTTTTTAATATACTGTTTAATTTGTTTTTACAATAAAATTATAACAAAATTTTCACACACAAACTTTGGCGTTTAATAAGAAGAACAGTGCAAAACTTATTACAACATATAAATAATAAACGAACTACGATAACTCGTACAAAAGAAGAAGTGAAACTTTATAATTCCAAAACAACTAAGAAATATAAAAGCTTGTGCTTTATAATTACAACTCATAAACAAGTATTCAGGGTTGCTGAGCTTTCGCTTATGGAAGTTTCAGGAAGCGAATTTAAGTCTTTCAGGAAAGAAGAGTGGAGTACGGGTTAGTGGCTTTCTGTATAAATCGGACTTTACGACGGGAACTTTTGCTGTAAATGTGAGTGCACCTCGAGATTTACGTTTACATATAACTTTTGTTGGCCAGCAAATGCACTTGGTGTCGCTTGGGTTGGTAAGCTAGTCAATGACTTTACTAAGAAGTCACTTTAAAAATATCTTCTGTATCAATTTCATGATTTTAAGTTATCGGTAACGTGACTTATAAAAAAAGTTCACAAAATATAAGTTTGCGAATGTGATAATTTAGGTTAATTTAGAGCTTAGAAATTCAATTATAAAGAATTAAAATAGCAATTTAAGATTCTATAAGTAAAAGATGTTATGAAATTCATATATTTATTATATACTAGCGACCCGCTCGCGGCTTCGCCCGCTTATACCACAGAATTATTTACTTAACACACTGATTTATGTTCGTGTTTTGATATACCTATTATGTATGTTTGCAGCGCAATGAAGTTTTTTTATGAGAAAGTTATTAAAACTTTAGGTCGCATTTTTGTACCTCCCATAAGAATCTTCAATTGAGTGTTTGAAATAAAAACATAACTTATCGATACTTACAATAAAATCCTAACTCATCG